>KI628607.1:0-150432 GCA_000503235.1 Sclerotinia borealis F-4128 | reverse complement strand
TTTTATTTAAAAATCACGAAAAATCTAAAAAACTATAACTGAGCTAATAACTATATATAGAATATATATTCAAAATTTCATTTAATTAGATTCAATATTGATAGAATTGTGAATATTCGAAAATCACTGTTTTTGGTGTGAAAGGGTGGCCCGAAAGTAGGGTAGTTGACTTATGGAACATCATACAAGCCTTCCTTATGTAATTTGTTGTAAATATAAGAAATAGAAGATTGAAAAAGAATCGGATATTATGATTTCTGATATAGGGAATGGTATATTATACTAATCCAAATTGGGCAAGATTATTGTATACTTTTCTAACGGCATGAGTATACCGTATACACACATTTTGACTTAATATAGTATAATTGCTAATCAAATGAAGGATTTCTGTCAATAGGAATACAGAAGTCAGAATAACCTTAAGTTTTTTAATCACTGCTTAGCTTATCCAAATTCTTCGAAAGTATACGGGTATATTATCATGGCACGTGCATGTCGGGTTTATGCACATCATATCCCCTTCACTCAGTTTACTGAAGCTTATCTTCCTTATATCCTGGTCTTACGATGCAACGTAACCATAAAGTACCGTAGTCCTTCCACGAGAAATCAATTCATTCTTTTCAGTCTTTTCAGAAGTTTGAAGGGCCAAATACATATTCGAATTCCTCACTTGCAATCAGAATTTCCGCCATTCGATAAGGTTATCTCTTTCAGTGAAAACAAAGATGACTACCGGTACTTCTTTGTGCATCTTAGGTTGCGGTATGAGAGTCTGTTGTCCATTTTATGAATTCAAAATAACTGATCACTGCCAATAGGTAATCTTGGCACGGCTATTCTAGAATGCCTCCTCAAGCCATTTGACGGAAATACCACTTCCGCCGCCCCAATGAAGCAAATAACCGCCTGTGTCCGAAGTGAACAATCCCGACTCCGTCTTTTAGATCGATTCAGCACTTATAAAACCCAGTTAAATGTATCAAGCAGCACCGACAATGTCGAAGTTGTCAAGAACTCAGACTGCATCATACTAGCGGTAAATCCTTCTGACCTCGTCGACACGCTGCGCCAACCGGGTCTAGCAGATGCTCTCACGGACAAGCTAGTCATAAGTGTGATTGCAGGATGGACGCGCCAGAAGATCGAAGCAACACTTCTCGATAACTACGGTTATATTAATGGAATGCCTAAGTTTTGGGTCGTTCGTACCTTACCGAATATTGCAGCTACGGTTGCGCAATCTATCACTGCGGTAGAAACTCCGTGTGAAAATTTGCCCGGCGAGTACTTGGATCTTACGAATGCGATATTTAATCGTATAGGGAAGGTAATCCAGCTCGATCCTAAACGCATCGATGCTTTTACTGCAGTGGGGGGATCGACTCCAGCTTTTTTTGCGGTTATTGCTGATGCGTTGGTTGATGCGGCGGTGGCGGTGGGGATACCGAGATGCGAGGCGAATGTTATTATTGCGCAGTCAATGCTGGGCTCGGCTACACTGCTGCAGAATGGACTGAGCCCGGGTGATCTGAGGGATCAGGGGACTTCGCCCGCAGGGTGTACGATTGCGGGGTTGATGGTGCTGGAGGAGACGGGGGTGAGGGGGGGGTTGAGTCGAGCTTTGAGGGAGGCGGTGAGAGCTGCGAGTTTGTTGGGTGTGAATCAATAGTGAGCATAATACCGTGTTGGGAAAGAGATAACTGGATTAGAATGTGAACCTATCCTATATGGTTTATGAGGGTGAGTTGGGAACTAATATCAATCTCATGAAATATAACCACCTTCTCACTATAAGTTGCGATTTTTCCTGAATAATCAAAGTAGAGTATTAAAGCTGCAAATTTGTTGTGCACTGCGGTATCAGAGAGATCACTGATGACTATCACTCAATCTAGTACATATTTTGGAAACCGGCTACTTGGAAGATACTCAACGATAATAACTTACCCTCGACATCGGTGACGTTGTATGAGAAAGGTCGGGCATGTGCATCCGGTTGCACTGCTTTCCATCATACATAACTTCGACATTCGATCACATACCGAGACGTACCCTGATCTACGTTTGTTGATACACCCGATGTATTGTATTGCATTAAATTTCATCCATCATCCATCTAACCAAACACTTCATAATTTAAGAGCCAAGCTATCCTCAATCTTCCCAGCCTCTTCCGTACCCTCCCGTATCGCTTTCTCTGCCGCCTCATCAGGTGCAGCATACGAATGTCTAGGCTGCAATTTACTCACCGGATGCTCAATCCCCGCCGCAGTCGCAACAAAGAATCATACTGAAAACCTCTGACAGGTAGCTTCGGTGCAAACGATTTCAGGTACAGGCGCCAACTATTTAGCAGCTCTCTTTCTCAGTCGCTCAAAAGATTTCGCTGGCCAAAAGGTCTACATTGGTATCCCGGCCTGGGGTATTTATGATCCTACAGCAAAACCTCTCTATAAGGATACTGGATATAAGGATAACCTCTCTATAAGGATAATATTTTGGATCCCTTTTTTATTTTGATAATAAAAGAGGTGATATCTTTAAAATCTTCAATATAATGATATCTGTTAGAAAGTGATGCCCTATAACGTAGTGGAAGTAGCAGTATTATTGACTATCTCTCGAAAGGTTGAACTAGTAGAGTTAAGCTCTCTTCCCACCCAAGGTTATCACCTTAGTGGGGAAACCACTTAGCGCCTCTACCAGTCACATGCTCATATACACGTGACTCCCTTTAACCTCAACTTCCAACAATATCCTTATTATTTTGGTTTCCGAAATTCTTGTATATCCTTATTCTAAACCAAAAAGAGTAGGAATCTGATTGAAAAACTTCAGATATAATCGGATCTTGATTTGAAAAGATAGTATTATATAATCAAAACTTTGATATAAATTCAAAAGAGTAATAATATATAACTATATATGATTATTATAGTAAATTCCGGAATCTCGATATAAGGATACCTTCAAATATCCTTATTTTTGGCGCTAAAAAAATAATCCTTATGGAGAGGTTTTGCTGTATTTTCGGTCTCGTTGGGCTAAATGTAGAACATTACAATTATTACAACATCCAAAATGGCGTAAACTTCGAGGAAATTGTCAATACTTTAAATACAGCCCCAATTTGGAGCATATTTGTTTTTCAAAGCTGCTGTCACAATCCAACCGGTGCAGATTTCACTTCGCAACAGTGGCAGCAATTAGCTACTTTATGTCAGCAGCGAGACGTTACTCCCATTTTTCGACATTGCTTATCAAGGCCTCGGTGGTGGACTCGAAGATGATGCCTATAGAATCCGACACTTTGCGATATTAGGTCTCGACATGGTTGTGGCTCAATCCTTCTCCAAAAACTTTGGTCTGTACGGGGAACGTGTAGGTGTGCTCCCATATTTTGACAAAAACTCATGAGACGGCGGCTAATGTTGGCGATCAATTGCGTTCTCTTATTCGATGGGAGTTCTCCTCATCACCAGCATATGGATCACAGCTAGTGAATATAATACTTGATGACTTGAAACTTACAGAACTATGGTGAGTAGAGCCAGCCATGCCTTCCTCATTACTTGATCAAAACCGGCTGATGGTGGTAATGCTCTTCGGGAAAAAATAACTTGATACAATGAGAGAAAGGCTACAGTACAATCGCCTGGCTCTATACAACTTTCTAATGAATGATCTAAAAGGTACGTCTCCTCACTGAGAGGTATTTGTACACGAGCACTGACGTGTCCCTCCCAGACACCAGGCGATTGGTCTGTTATCATATCTACACAAGGATTGTTTTCGTAAGTACTTTAGATACCTACCCTTAAGATGTCGGCCAGTAACATCTGGACAGCTATCTACCACTCAGCCCACAACAGTGCATAAAACTGAGAGAGACGCATCACATCCATATGCCTGAGAATGGGCGAATTAATGTTGCAGGATTGACAAAATCGAATCTGAACTATACAGCCAAGGCCATTCACGATGTCGTAATCAACAATGAAGATTGATTGATTGATGGGGACGACAATGGTGTTATTAGACGAGTAGGTGTTTACAAAAATAAGAATGTTCCACCATCACAATACATCATCAATTTCCCCTTTCTGCAACTTTGAAAGATGCATCCTAATCCGAAGATTTATGACGACCGAAATTCTCTACTCTTGATTGAATGGGGAGGTACATGGTAATGTAGATTCGGTTACTGTGAACTGTAACACTAGCAGTCCAGCAGTCTAGCAGTATATGTGTGTAAATACTGTAAGTCTGCGCCCGTGCCATGTAACATTGAGTGTCATCAATGTGTTTATTATCTTATTTTGGGCTTGGTCAGAGATAAACCCGACGTCTGTTTGGAAATTCATTATCGATTCAACATTACCAGAGTTCCTCGAGATTCATCGGCTCAGATCCCGTAACCCGTTACTACACGCTAGTATGAACTTGCCGTTCAGGATATGGAGATCTTGAAAGGCGATCACTGATATGCTAATCAGCAATGATAGTGTTTACTTTGGCCTACCGATTCTATCTGTTATGAAAAAATATCACTAGAAATTGTTCCGTAGTAGTTAGTAGTCGGGACTCTACCTCTAGACCTTAGCGAACGCTCGGAAATCTTTCCGATATCTGCACCACTCAAGACCCGATTGCTCTGGTAAATTTGCCCACGAACTCTATTGTTCATTGCCTGAATCTTATATAGACGTTATTCATTGAATTCGCTTTGCGATAGTATAATCCCGAATAGATCCGAACCCGGAATTGAAAAATAAAAAGAGAACGAGCATTAAGACTACAGTACAAGAAGAATGGATCGGCGAAACATTATATTGCAAGTATGAAAGAGTACGACTTTTTTCCGATCTATATCCCTAAATCTTTTCAGCATTCCTTCTTTCACAAATCATACATATTTCACAGATACAATAGTACCAACTCTTTTCGATCCTTCAAGTTAACGTAATGACTCAAACTCTCAAGTAGGATGGATCGGGCTAGGATCTATGGGCATTGGGATATCCAAGAGGCTACAACAGTTCTTATCGTCCTCGGGTGCCCCTTCTTTAACCTACACCAATCGAACGCTTTCTCGGGGTGACGCTTTGATAGAGTTAGGAGCTATTCCAGTCACAACTTGTTACCGAAGTGGTGTCTAGATCAAACATCATAATCACATGTATGAGTCATCATATCATTCACCTGATCAAAATAGTTAATGCTTACAAAAGGTCTATAGATCAGCAATGACGCGGTACTGAGAACCATAACTGCAGAAATCATTGCCTCCGGAAAAATCGCCGAC
This sequence comes from Sclerotinia borealis F-4128, assembly GCA_000503235.1. Taxonomy (NCBI): domain Eukaryota; kingdom Fungi; phylum Ascomycota; class Leotiomycetes; order Helotiales; family Sclerotiniaceae; genus Sclerotinia; species Sclerotinia borealis. Next base: position 145,121 of record KI628607.1, on the reverse strand, counting down.
AAAATATATGTAGATTGCTCGACAGTTCATCCTGATACTCCAGAAGCTGTCTCCAAGCAATTCACTGATGCAGGAGCCGAGTTCATCGCAGGTGTTATTTTACAGTTCCAAAATAACTAACATAACATATAAATCAAAGATGAACCTTGAAAACAAACAACTATCACATACTCGTATACACAGCTCCCAAACTCGAGATGCAAATTACTACTCGAGTACAGCGAAGTAAGTCATCATCATTCTTAAATTTGATTTGAATATATCTTTTAGATATTTATTTGTTCATTTCATCACACCATAATTCTCATCACACCATTAACCGTTAATATACAAAATGCCCGCCTGCAAGGCAAGAAAAGACCAGACAAGACAAATCAAGACAAGTCAACGCACCAACACACCAATCCTACTCCCAATTTCGCGCCCATTGATACCCAATATATACATACTAGTTCCCGCCAAACCACCCTGAAAACCACATCGCTTTTTGCTTTGCTTTTCCAAAAACCTTTTCCATTCGTTTGTAGTCCAAAAAGAAAAAGAAAAGAGTACAGAAATTTACCTTTGATTATCCGCGCAAGACCATGCTCCAGTGCTTCCCGACGTGTCGAGCTTCATTTGATAACCACTAGCATATAAACCCACAAAGCACATAATACAAGCCAAAATAATCAAGGTGAAATTCAACAGGCTCAGGCCGATTTTCTTGGCGCTGCGGGTGCAGGAGCCCCAGTTGAGATAGAACCAACAGATACCCGGGAGACCGTATGAGAACCAAGAGGCGAAGAGAGCTGAGATGAATCCGAGGAGGTCGGAGAATACGGGGATCGATTCGGCAATGATCCAGGCGACGGTCCATGTTCCGACTGCGAGACCGATCCAGGTTCCCGTGGCGATCCAGCCTCTGCTGTTCAGGTACTTGGTTCCGGAGAAGAGGCGGAGGTAGATGTATTTGATGGTGACGTGAGCAAAGATGACTCCGGCGATGATGATGGTCGGCAATGCGATTCCCCATGCGATTTTGCGGATCAGAGGGGTGTTGCTGTTGAGGGCTGGACTGGCAACATCCACACCGGCATATCGGTAGATGACGAGAGCGGCGACGAAGTATAGAGTGATATCGACGGCTTGGAGGAGGATAAGAGACTTGGGGAATTCCTTGGGGTCGCGGAGTTCGGCAATGAAGCTGACCCAGGCAACGTGACCACCGTATGCGAAAACGACGTTGGAAACACTGTTGAAGGCTGATGGGAAGGATGCTGGGTAAGTGGCTCTCATGGCGTCGGATGCCGCTTGTGGCGATACTCCTAATGCGACCATGGTGAGCATTACGGCGGAGAGGATACTGGTGAAGGCTATGATATTTGTTAGTGAAATTTAAAATACTAGGGAGTGGGCGTAACATACAGATGATGGACAAAAATGAGACATTTTTGAGCGTTCTATTCAAGGAAAGGAAGCTGAAGATAACCAATCCAATGATACCCCAGACGATGGTACAAGTTGCATGGTTGGTGAGAACGTTCATAGCAATTGTGAAAGTCAAAATATGCGATGCCATACAGAAAACACAGTAGATGACATAAGCAACACCAAAGATCTCTCTTCCGATGGGTCCCATCAATACTCCACCAATGTCTGCATAATTTGTAATCTAAAAAAAAAAGTTAGAAACCCAGGTGTTCTTCTCTCATCATCATCTAAGATCTAAGGATAACATACCTGAGGATATCTCATCTTGAATTGCCACAAGACGTAACCAGAATATGTGGTGAAAAGACCCAAGGCGAGAATAGTAATGAGACCACCGACGAGACCAATTTTGGCCAGCACAGCTGGGAGAGAAAGAATACCAAGTGAGATATTCTCAGCAATCATCACGAATGATCCTTGCCACCATGTCATGGTTTTGTCTGGAAAATCAATATGTCAGCGCATACCCTCGAGATCGAGGAGTCGAAGAAAAAAAAAGCCTACATTGAACTTCGGCACCTTCCTCATTACCAAAGGCATCGAGAACTTCTGCCACCTTCATGTCCGAGGACTCATCGTCCTGTCGGATGTGACCGCGACCATTGTTGCCGGCTGTGATATCGTCTGGATGCATGGGCTTATTCGTTGAGGCCTTTTCCGCGTCCATACTTGCAGATTTTTGATAGGTTGGCAGATTAAGATTTTATACCTTGTGTTGTGCTTGCTCGACAGTCGATGGGTGGGTGTCGATTGCTGTTGAAGGGCGTTATGTTTTGTTTTTTGACAAGAAGAGAGCGTTGAGGCTACTAATTGAGGAAGGAGCAATGCAGTTATTGAAGGAGAGTTGAGAAGATGGGAAAAAACATGATTAGAATGTGGACACGAGACGAAAATATGTAGGGTTTCTGGACGGGGCTAGACACCCCTCGACACCGAGATAAGGCAAAGATTAACAAATTGATTTCTATTGAATTCAAGTAAAGTTGAAGATGAGGGGGAATGTCGGTGCAGAATGGCAAAACCATGTTTAAAAAGGTGGTTCTCAAGACGTAAGTGAAATACATTTTTTATGGAGTTTTATGAGAGATAGACCTAGATAGTTAGAGATAGTGGAACTAAAGATCCGTAAACTTGTATTCATTAGGTTTTGGCGAGAAGACGCGAGCAACGTTCCCCCATGAAATTCAACATCATTTGGTAATTTCCAGTGCGATCTTGGTTATTGAATGATTTGAATCTGGGGTAGTGCGTGATCTTGCATGCCAAATCCTTGATCAAAATGAATTCCTGCCAACAATACGAGTTGGATTGGTCTTCATCATAGATGTAGCTTACCCCAAAAACGATGTCAAGACTTCAAATCGTCTTGGACCTGCTTCAAAAGTTGGAGAAGTGGAAAAAAATAAGAGCATCTGATCTGAGTAGAAAGTTTAAATCAATGATATTGAAGCTTGTGCCTGACTTTTCCGCCTTACAGTATGTGTTAGATCAATGCGAGTCAGTAGCTTTTGCTGGTCTTCCTTCCCGCAGCCTCTTCGGGCCGCCTTGAGCCGCCTTAGACGAAAGTACAGTACTCCGTAGATCCGTTCAACTTTTTGGGCTTCATTATTCACCTGTCTCCACCCCTTCATTATGAGGCGAAGGTTATACTGTAAATATTAAAAATTGTACCCCGTACTTGTACTACGGTATAGATAACGAGACGAGGCGGATCCCCGGAAACGGATACGGGTATGTTCATCTTCTATGTATAGAGTGAAATGGTCTCACAATTCCCAACCTCCCACGCGATAACCGCTATTTTGCTATCTCCCCTCATCTTGGGAGATGTTCGGGCTCGGAGGCGACGCGTGAATCCGTGATGAAGGGGGGGAAGGGGGAAAGGAAAGATTGAAGGTGGGTGAGATAAGGGAACCGAGGGTGTTTCGTTTAAGATCACAGACTTTTGCATTAATTATACTTTTCCTTAGTGTAATCTCACGTAGTACAACTAGCTTATTTAGCATAAGATGTTCATTTTAGACAATTAGATTAGTAAACGATATGACAACGCTAGAAGAGCCGACGAAGCCTTTATGTCCAATGATAATGCTTTAGAACAATCTGACACAACCGCCAGTGCTTGGCTGACAATCAATTCATCTGGGGTTCCTTTTTTTTCTATCTGCCGTTAAGAATAATCTCGACATAGATAGAATCAAAACTCGGACATAAATGGATATAAATCTCGGGCATCAATACTCCGAAAATGTCATGAGAATGACAGAAATTATAATGTCAAATGGTGATTGTCGTGTCGATGAGCTAGTTAGCTGATCTGATTGCATTTTGAATCGTTTAATTGACTTTGTGAATGTAATGATTCTTGAACCTATCTATCTAGTAGATGATGTCACAATTAGTTCCTCTTCAGTTGGGGTTCAATCTAGTTATACTCGAGTAATCTTTTCGTTATCGAAATGCCTAATAATTCTTGCTCACCACAGCAAAATCCAATCTTTCCTCTCCAATTACATTGCTTGATCATGTCTATTTCTAACAAAAGCCTATAGCTTTAGCAACCTCACGGACATTAATCGGTCGCAGATACCTCGCAGATAAGTCCCCAAAGGTTAATCTTATTCTGCACATCAAACGGATCCGATTGTTATTGTAGGCGGCCAAAACACTGTGCCAGACTACCGGTACCGGTTATCTACACCCTCGAGTATACATATTCAAAGGAGAGACATTAATATGGAAACGAATCCCACAACCAATTTCCATGATAAGAGAACGGGAATAGAGTTTCATTGTTCAATACCTACTCGAGTATATCATGAGTATCAATTACACATGCCCAAATAACACCCGGACGATTCCCATAGCCAATTTCCATGATAAGAGAATTACATACAAATAGCACCCGGACGATTCCTATAATTGGGTACAGTACATATATGGATATGATCCATCGTGAATACTGACTGCACTTCCAATGTTGTAGATACCGGTACTGTACACTGTACAGGCACATTGTCGACCATACTCAATCAAGTATAATTATCGATATCAAAATCCACGATAGATAAAAGCATTTCCACGAAAGCCAACAGCTGATCGAGTAGATAACTAACGCTTATTTCGAATACTTTGGACTCCACGAGTTCGATCACTAGTAAAGGTGCCAATTCTACTCCTCATTTATATCGTACCAAAGAAGAAGCTCAACTTTCTCGAAAATAAACTATCCAACGACTTCTCTACTTCCTCTTCCTCTTCCTTTTCCTCTTTTTCTTCCTCTCCCTCTCCCTCTCCCAAGTATCTAATACTCGAGTACTGTATCCACCATGATATGATGATTCGATTCGATTCGATTCGGGATATATATGATACTATACCGATATGTACTCGAGTAGATATCGATAGATAGTAGATACCGATTATAATGAAAGGCGAAACCTGATCAGATCAGAGCTGTTATAATACAATACAACACAATACAATATACAAAGTACTCGTACAAATTTTAGTATGCTATATCGTAATACTCGAGTGTATGCGATTAGATATCCTCCTATACTACAAAACTTCATCTGTTCCGAGTCTACTCGTACAATAGAACTTGTTTATACCGGAACTGGGGTATATACATATCGGAATCCTGGCTATACCGAAATAGTTTGTCGATTTCTCTGATTTTTGTATAGTAATACTAATACTGTACTGGATTTTTAGCTTATATCGGAATGCTATATCACTTCTTCGAAAATCTGGTATATTATTACTCGAGTAGTTGAATTAGTTTAAAAGGTTTTTGATTAGGATTAATTATATTACATTCTTCAATAACCTATTATGTAATCAATTTGAATATCATATGATTATTCTTGATACATTTGTATAAAATTAGTATAAACCTAAATATACCAGAATCCTCCAAGTATTAACGACAGCAAATGCGGGGTCGTGTTAAGCAAGTGCTATCTATCTTCTATCTCAAGGGAACTTTACATTGTCCTGTTTCTATAGCAAGACTGTGTAAGTTATATGAAAAAGTTTCGATCATCCAAGTTACAAAGACAAGTATGTTCAACATGCCAGTGAGGACTGAACAGTCAAAAAGAGTGTCAAAACGATCATCTAACGCGTACGTCATATCGATACGCATCACAGAGAGTGTATTGAACTGGCTACTCGTATCGTTGCAGGTGTACACGATGTCGAAGGCAGAAGAAAAAATGTTCTGATTCCAGACCATGCGAGGGATGTAAAAAACGCAACACAACGTGCGATTTCGATGATAAAGATGATAAAGTGGTTGTTCCGCGGGCGTAAGTGTGGATACCTTGAAGCTGCTCTCTGCCAAACTCGCACGCTGATAGTAATTTCCAGGTTTATTTTGGATTCACAGCGGATATAGAACGCTCGAACCAAATGTTTTCGGGTCACGATAATATCCGGCAATCGATTCTTCCAATCAGTTCGGCAGAGGATCGCATATCGGCACAGCCTGCCTTCGAAAATGACTAAAGCACTCCGGAACAAGGTAAATTGTCGCTTCCCCTATAAAACAGTATTCTCCATATGACTGACATGCCTCATCAAGTCAACACACCAGACTGTGAAAATAGGGATATCACTGTAACCAATGAAGGCACATCAAGTCAATCCACTTTGATTCACCCACTCGCTGAACTACCCTCTACATTCATGGCAACTTCAGACGGAAAGCCATGTTCGTGCTCCAGAAGATAGTTTCCTAAATGAGAAGCTAACTGACCTTCCCGTGACAGATTATCTTGGTACTTCATCAAACTGATCGGTTTCAACAAAGGTTCTTCAACTTACACATCAAAATATTCGCCAAAAGCCTCTACCATTAGGTTATGGAGTTTCGAGAATATCAGCTTCTATGCACTTGTTATATCATCAAGTAAGAACAATGTCTCCGTTCCTTTTTCATTACAAGAAGATGGCACTAATTTTGATAACCTAGTGTATTGTACTGACAACCCGTCCATCAATGTTTTGCTTCTTAAAGATGAGGCTTGAAGCATTGTCTTCGATCGACCCGACACAGGATCGTTTCGAAAACGTTAAGACAGTATGCATCGAATCTTCTCAACAAATTATCAACATCTTAGAGAGTTTGGAATCTCAAGGGCTTCTTGATGAGTGATTTGGACCCTGAATAAAACTAGCAATACATAATAACATATTATTCAGAGAGTTTTCTTTCGTTGGACCTAGATTCTCTATATCATCGCTCCAATTATAGACCAAGGTCATATGAAAGATCATGCTCTTTGGTTTAAGAAATCTGTGATGTTATTTGATAGATTAATTATGACTGGAAACTTGATTGCTGGCTGGCGCAAATCAGAGATGCAATTTGAACGAGTTGGTCCACCAGATAATAGATCGTCACCCCAAAATATGGAGCCTTCATCATCGACCGGCTGCACGACTATATCACCACAGCCCATTCATCCAATTGATTCTACTATGCCATCAGGAATGGATATATTGGAACCCCTCCATTCAGACTTTCTCGGGGATAATAATGATATACTAGCGGGGCAGGTTCTAGCGATTGCCAATTCTATAGCTGACGAAGATATTCAGTGGATGCATGATTTAATCGCTGCGAACACTATTTGGTGAAATTGAAACTTCAAGAATGAGTAGATGTTAGAGCACATGGGTTTGGAGTTAAGAACAAGGTCGGCAAATAGCTCAGCGATTTCATTATTAGGGGTTTTATGCAGAAGTTAAGCTCACCGATGTCACTACATCGGATACTGATGTAAATCGGATTTCAATTCACTCTGCTCTGTACTAGAACCACATTGTGTAAAATGATTGGTCCAAACCTTCCAACCTCATCACTGTATGGATTGTTTTTCACGAACAATTACAACTTTGAACTGTCATTTTTATGCACAGTGGGAACACTACCTTCTAAAGCCAATACAAAGTAACACTACACTACAAGAGACCATCCCGTTTCCTACATAAATCTGTATAGAAGTCCAATCCAGCTGCTTGTCTAATCGTTCTCATACATAGAACTGCTATCCAAGGGCGTTTCATTTTGAATGCAGCTTCGAGATTTTCGAGGGCTACTTCACTTACTTGAAGTTTAGCGCCTACATTCTTGGCGCAATTGAGCGCATACTTCGCATCCTTGATAGCTAATGCCATATCAAATCTAACCTTATTGGTAGCGGCAGGAGCATACGCTCCCGTCGTCAGTCTCTTGGAGTAACTCTCAACAACTGGTCCGAAATTATTGGCCAGCATGCTGCATGTGTTCGAAAACATCCGGTGAAATACCGGTCTCCTCGGCAAAGACATGAGCTTCAGCAATTACTTCCATGAACGAGATAACGCAATTGTTTCCCGCGATCTTCAGTAGACTTGATTTTGAAACATCTTCGCCCATATCAGTGACCTGGCGTCCCAATAACACCCTCCAAGTATGGGGCGATCGTTGTCTTGGCTGATTCTGGGCCAGCAGTAACAAAGATTAATCTGCCCGCCTCAGCTACAGGTGATGCACCAAAAACAGGAGCTAGATATATATATATATATATGAACACCGCACTAGGAATATATGACTTACGTACTAATAATTACCTGATGATTTATCGTGAAAGATATCGAATTACGTCGATTTGCCAGGAAACTTCTACTGTTGGATTATTTCTATTACAAGTCGGGTATTTAAGGGGTCTTTTTTTTCCACAACACCCGGGTGGGTATCGGAGACTCAAATATGAAAAGGCGCATCTAGAATTTACTTTTACATACCTATTCTACACAAAACTGAATATCAATCCTAACCATCCCCTCAATCCAAGATTCAGCATACATCCTTTTCTTCCCTTCCCTTCCCCTCTACTCCACCAACCCCACCGGTACATCAACCCACTTATCCCTCAAATAATCCGCAAAGCCTTTCCCCAAACAATCCAACCGACGACTACTACTAACCCCCTTCCCAAAAACCCATAGATCACAAAATGCACCGCCAAGACTCGAGGAAACTCAACTCTTTCAATTACATATCTTTCTTCCCATTCTGCTCTTAACATTTCCTTTATTTGTTCACGGCTGAGATAGTTTTGAAGCCAAGGATAGAGTTTCGGATTCGAGGATGTGGGGATGAAGAATCCACAGTTGAAATTTGCTCTTTTGTCGCCGGAGCGGGCGAGTGCGATATCGGCTAGCCGGATGCGTTTTGTAGGATCAAAGGTGGAGAGTGGTTGGGGGGAAGGAGTATCGTATGTGGAGTGGAGCGTTGGATTGATGGTTGGTATTGTGGTGGATGGGCCGCATGGGAATGAATGGATTTGAGTATCTCGACCGATGATATGCATCTGTTTGTCGAGTTTGTGTTGGGGGAAGAGCGCGGGATAGTATGCGAGGAAGTGTTTGGGGGCTGCGGTACGCATGTCGAGGGAAGCGTGGAAACCCGAGAAATGTTGGAGGGAGATTTCGCAGAGGGCTTTGACGAGGCATTGGAGGGTGGTGGTTTCATGGGCTTCGGCGAATACACGACAGTATGTTGTGCTGCTGCGTTGTGTTGAAGGATTGGATGCAGGTACACCGATACTATATAGTTTAGTAAAGTCGATTCAAAGTACTGTTGTAGATATAACTCTTACGTTTGGAATTCCAAAAGTTCAAAATATTTTTCGATCCCAGTAAGTTGTAGTTTCCTTTTCATCTGTCTTTCGAACAATGACCATTTTTCTTTGGTGCCATAGCCAGTTGCGTTCACTAGAAATTGGCATTGATATCCCGCATGATAGAACATGGCAGTTTTAGTTGATGAAGGTGGTGGAAGACCAATAATTCCAGTTATTTTGACACTATCATCGTTACGTTAGAAAGAAACCTCAACATAATGAAAAACCTACACCAAACTCACCGATTATTTGTCACTTGAGAGACAGAAATACTATCGAGGACTGCAGTCACATCACTATTCAAGTAATGATTCCCTTGAATCCCATAGAGAAATTGAAGTGACGACAGTATCTGTAGTAATCATACCGCCAGTTCCTTCATGCTTAGTGATTGTGCAAGAACCATCTACTTCGATTTCCGCAATAGGGAAACCAGGATCGACAAAAACATCCTGATCGTATTCAGTGAAGCGAGAGAAGTTGGCTCCAGTTACATATGCTGAACATTCTATTCGATGGCCAGGGATCAAAGATCCAGCGAGAGAGTCATCATCAGTTGCTGACCACGAGTGCCAATACTAGAACATATGGAAGTCAGTAATTATCTATAATGAAAACCTTTCAAGAAAAGAAACACAGCAAAGTTCGCTACGCAGGAAAGTATATAGCACGCAATGAATAAAGCGGGAGCAACAAGTGGGACCTTACCCATGCAGCGGCGATCACTGGAGAAGCATCAGACACCCGGCCACAAATAATGATATCTGCACGTTCATGCAACCTTTAACGATAGCATGAGCTCCGAGATAAGCACTTCCTAGAACAATCGGAATGGAACCATCATCCAGGAATGAGAAAGTATTGGCTGGAAGCTTCAGGGCCCGGTTCCATGAATCAAAGTGCTTCGGTAAGTTTCTGTTTAAGGATGCCATGTCCGTCCGATCTGGGACATCAGATCGTCTCCAGAGACCCAACCAACATTAAGAGAAATGCCACGCTCTTTGGCAAGTTCATCCACTTTCCTTGCTAAACCTTCGGGATTCAAAGCACCTCCGTTGATAATAACTTTCGTCTTCTTCTCGGCTAGCAATTCGAGGGATTGAGACAGCCCCTCTAAAGCAGTCGATATGTATCCTGGATGTTTTCCAGATCTGTATGCCTCTGTATTTTCGGCCATATTCATCTCTTTGGTTGGTTTATTAGCTTCATATATGGTTGTCGAACGTTTATGACATACCTGCGAGGTAGTCACCTGTAATGAAATCGACATCACCTAATGAAAGTTGTTCGTACATCCGATAAGCGGGATCACCTTGGAAGAGAGTCAATTCTTGGTCTGAATGTATGAGAGAGATCACAAACATAAGTAGCCTGAGCAACTAGCAACTCTGACAGGTCTTCTGGGCTGAGAACTTCCATGGGTTGGCATGCATTTGAGGCTACAATGGTCTTCTGTTCGAGCTTTATTATTCAAAGACAGTATATGAAGTAGCAACGAAGAAGAGCTTCCGAAAAGGATTTAAAAAAAAAGGCAAAATTAGTTACAGAGTGTTCACAACAGTGAAAAGTACCTCAGTTCAGATATACCGGTAGTCTTTCGCCTACCTCGGTGGCTCCTCATTAACCTCAGGTGTCGAACCCAAGAGGAATGCTACATTGGGTAATTCTGGTACGAGCGGACGAGCGAGGTCTGCCTTTGAACATTTGCAGCTATGGTCATAATTGAGCTTCATGTGGCGTTTGGTATAGCACACTTGCATCTAAACGCACAATGACTTGCGTTCATCATGAAACAAGTAATGATAAGTTATTGCGGCAATGCCGGAAACGTCGAATATGCTGTCACTATGATCCATATCGTCGGTGTGGGGTAACAGAGCGCGGTACATCTGCGGCTCATATATAAAGTCTACTCCCCTCCAGTTCCCAAAGAGGAAATTTCTCGTGAAACCACGATCAAGGAGAAAAGCTAAGACGGCAACGCTACAATCTGCATTCTCTTTTATTCGATTCACTCACTGACCAAGTGGTTTTGTAGTGGAAATATGGATATTGAATGTCATGGTCCGCAGAGGCCCGACGGTGAGTTGCAGGGCCAGGCTTGCAATCTGGTAGAAAACTTCATACGACGGCTGCCATTTCGTCAGTATGGGTATTGCTATAAAGAGTTGACATGTCGACCATACCTTTTCAGGCCTCACTTGCTACTGATTTATACCAGCAGACGACCATGTATTCTGTACCTGAAGAGAGCAAGAAGGTCTTTCAACAAGGAATACTAGAAAACCCGACCATCATTCCCAACCTGCCAAAAGACTTTCAAGATCATGCGAAAAAGATCAAATTCGAGGGAGAGAATGCTCCAACCATGCCAATAAACTGGCGCTTCGCCGAGAGCATCTCTTCGATCAAAGCCTTAGAAGCCACGGTGCTTCTGTCGTTATTGAAGAGGAAATATGATGTGGAGCCTCAAGAAATCATCATCAACACGTGAGTGGTCATAACATTGTCGCTAAGTCACTATAGCGACACCTCTTCCCCTCTAAACCAACACCCTCACCCCCTTCATCTCTTGCATCCACAACTCTCGTCCTCAACTTCCACAACTAACAGATTACCAAAAATAATAGCGATCATGCACAACTTTTCATCATGTCCACTTTATTGTGGGAGATTGACCTTGAAGGAGCCAAAGTGACATTACTCAACGGCAGCGACCCGAATTCTGAAAATGGAAAGCTGTTGGAAGACTGGTTCCCTTCGACCGATAAACATAGACTACAAAGGACGCACCATCGTGCCTCTTGTACGAATATCTACAAGACAAAGGATGGCAAATATTTCCATCTACATGGTAAGGAGGACTTGAGTAAACTTCCGATTTGTTCTGTTTGCTTACTTTTTCTCTTAGGAAGCATGAATCCTGATCCTAGCTTGGATAGTATTGGACTGCCCCATGATTTAGAACAGCCAAACCTCGAAGCGGCCTGGAGTCCATTCATGGAAAAGATAGGGCAGATAGAGTCGGAGGATATGCAAAAAATAGCATCAGATGAGTACAAGCAAGCAGGGACTATTTGCTGGACGAAGGAAGAATATAAAAATAGCGAACATGGCAAAGCCAATGCCAACGCCGGACTCTTTGAAATAAGACATCACCTAAATCCCACCCAAATTCCAAGTTGGTGGCCAGAGACGGAACAAACTGGCCCGAAGCGTCCTTTAGCTGGCCTGAAGATCGTTGACATTACTCGAGTTATCGCAGCTCCAGTAATCGCCCGAGGCTTAGCAGAGTTGGGTGCGAGTGTCATGAGAATTACAGCTCCACATCTTCAAGACTACTCTTCATTACATTGCGACCTGAATTGGGGAAAATGGAACACTCATTTGGACTTTCGAAATAAGGATGATCTCCAGAAAGCCAAGGAGCTTATTCGCGATGCGGACATAGTTGTTACTGGTTACCGCCCTGGAGTTCTTGATAAATACGGGCTTGGAAACGATGGCATTCGGGAGCTAGTCAAAGACAGAAGTCGGGGGATCATTATCGCCAGAGAGAATTGTTACGGTTGGCACGGTCCATGGTCATACCGAAGTGGATGGCAACAAATCAGCGATGCAAACTGTGGCGTCTCCATAGAATTCGGCCGAGCAATGGGTAACGATGAGCCCGTTACACCTATCCTTCCAAACTCAGATTACTGCGCCGGAGTAACAGGTATCATAGGAATCCTCCAAGCACTAATACAACGCTCTGAAACAGGGGGGTCATATGACGTAGATGTGGCTCTGAATTACTACTCTCAATGGCTTGTTAACTCATGTGGCATGTACCCCCAAGAAGTCTGGGATGATGTGTGGTCAAGGAACGGCAAACCAGTCTTTCGACATTACCACAATATGAACTATACGCTACCTAGATTCTTCCAAGCCATGATACAATCTGGTACTGGCGAGACGATTTTACGAGATGAATACTTTGAGAATAGAGAAACCAAGGCAGTTGGGGTAAAAATCAAAACCGTCAAGCCGATTTTACAATTTCCAGGCAAAGAGGTGGAATTGAGGTACAATGTTGGTACCAGGCCCAATGGTATTGATGCAGCCCATTGGCCGACCGACCTAATGACAGAGATAGTTGTACAAGTATAAAAAATATATATCTCAAGTACCTACTTGTCGTTATGATTGCAACGTGAAATGTAGTATCAACAATTTTTACGTGATGTTATAGGCATGGAACATATCATCTGAGTGCAATAGCCTCTGTTATACAACACTCCATGACCTATCGCGAGTGCGATCAAGAATCTTTGAACAATACAAGGGAAAACAATGTGGAAATAGTTCATCTATCTATCCAACGTCTAACATCTAAAAGTCCAACGTTATCTAGATCAAGCTTCTAGCTCTCTATATTTTCCAACATCCAAAAGTTCACCCAATGTCTCCTCTAAACCAATCTCAACTCCAAGATCAAGTATAAATCGTATCAGTCAAAGCATTAAAACTCAACCCCTCCTTCGCAAAATCCACCCCATCCATAAACAACAACGACATCTCAACCAACATACCCTTCACCCTCGACAATTCCTCCTTGACCTCCTCCACCCCACCCGGAAACTCTTCTTTGACTACATGACCATAAAGATACTTTGCCGGCTCCTTATCTTCCTCCTCCGTATCTTTTGGACTGGGGGATACAAAATACTGCTCATAGAATTCATGATAATCATCCCAATTCCTGACGTTATCGGCCGGGATCGCATGGAAGACTTTCGAATACACTTCGGTATTGGTGGCTGCGCGTCCATTCCAGAGATTGGTGAACTCGGAGGAAAAGACATCTTGGACCGCGATATCAAATTCGGAGCCCCAGTCGTATGCGTTGGGGTCTTTGTTGATGGGCATGTAGTTTGCATCTGGCTTGGTCCAATCTTGGGGCGCAACCATTCCGAGATGTTTTCGGAAGAGCTGTCTGCGGAGAGAGGTGGCGTATTTGGCGGCTTGGAATTCTCGGCCGTTCATGACGGAATCGACGGTGTTGGAGTCTTCGATAACGAGGGCGATTTCGGAGTCGTGGGTACCGAGTTGAGAGCGGTCGTTGAGGTTGGCGGATCCGCAGATTACGACGCGATCATCGGCGATGAGCAGTTTGGTGTGGATGTAGAGCTCTTCGCTGACGAAAGCATCGAGTTCGGCTTCGGGAGTGCCGTTCCATGGGATGGAGGTGATAGATGGTCCGTTTTCCATGTAGCATGTTGAAACAGTATCGTGTTCTTGGCTTCGGGGAGCAGCCTTCTGGTATTGATCATATTCGTAATTTTCTTGGCCTTCACGAGCACCGGTCTCTTCACCGTAGCCACCATACCCAGCACCAACGATATCATCGTGCTCTTTCCTAGCACTTTCGTAGCTGACGCCACTTTCTCGCTCTGCTTGAGCCATCGTGCTGTTGTCATTGAGTCTGTCGTAATTCCTCAAGTTGTAGAATCGGATGTATTCCTTTGGATCAGGTACTCCAGCTTTGGCAACTGTTTCCATGATAGAATTACCACCACGACAAATAGAACTATATTGATACTCCATGATCGCACGAGTTCCCAAAGCATCGTCTCCATGGAGATCACCAGCAAAAGCAGGTACTGCCGGCATGCAGACAATAACTTTGTATCGCTCGCCATTTTGATAAGCACGAATAATTCTTTCTGCAATCGCAGCTCCGATCTTATTTTCAACTGGGTGTTGTTCATCGGAACAGGCAGTGATGAAAAATTGGTTCTCGATGTAGATGAAGTGTTGACTGCGACGAATAACCTCAATGTAAGCATTGGCGATCGAGTGCTATCTTAATTAGCATACTATAGGAGACTCTATAGACGATTGGATTACCTCTGTAGCCACTCCGTTGCTCCATTCCGTACAACTTCTTACAAGTTGGATGGCAACGCCGTTTTGATCACTTCCGGATCCCAAACTACCTCCCATACCACCAAAGAAGGTACCTGCGCGACGGATTGTGTCCGAGATTGCACCTTCAGTAGTTGAACCAATATTTGTACCGTCTTCGTTGTAGTATCCATCCGGAATATCATTTGGAATCAAGGACAATGCTGTATATCTGGAATCTTTGTAATCGTATTTCTCTCTGAAGATAAAATTCCATCTTTGGACGAAATGAGCCCGGAGGTCCTCGACTTTGAAGTGTTAGTCAATATAATCTCTGGAGGAGCATAATAATAATAATATCTCTGCAAATATTACTATTCCGAATCATTTAGCTTACCAACTGGTCCTGTCAATGACATTGACAAATCCTGCAACGAAAGTCAGATCTCATAGTAATACATGTGGAAAATTCGAAAATACATACCGACCATCCCATTCTAGAGTTCTTTGTGCGATCAAGCTTATTTTCTTGCCAGTTTGTTACATCCTGGAAATCGTACACTCTTGCATTGTTAAAATCTTGGCCAGGGAAGACGATGTTATCCAAGTCACTTGGATGAGCATCGGAAATTGGGTGTTGATTCACGTCCCATCTACCAAAGCACAAATCAAGACCACCCATAAAAGCGACCTTGCTGTCAATAAGGCAAAGCTTTTCGTGATGTGCCCAGTATAGAATAACATCATTTCGAGCTCCATATAATGCTTTGATACCTTCTTCCGGAAGTTTTGCAAGATCGAAATCTCTCAAGTTGAAGTTCTTTAAGTCGGTAATGATTTCCGATTCGACGTGAATACCACTTGGAGCATGGTCAGGATGACGAAACACGGAAATGTTGGGATGGACCTCTAGAGCTTTCTTGGTGTGCTCCGAGCATACTGAGATTATGGTTAGTCCACGTGATATATGGTCAAAATTGAAGACAAAACATACATGTCAAAACTTTAGTAACCTCCTTGTAAACAATGATGTTGACTTTCACGCCTCTCTCAGCAGCAGCCAAAAGCATGCGGTCAAGTCTATACTCTTCGTTTGCCGATGGAGGTCTTCTCAAGTAGAGCTCAGGGGTAAGCCACCAATCCAGAATCCAGATACTCTCTTGGGCCTCTTCCAAGGCAACAGACACAGCCCACATGTACGCACACCCATCGATATGCCATTTAATATCATGGCCACTTCTTGGGGGAGCAAAACTGCCAAACCTGTTCTCATTCCCATTCACATGGAGTGCATGGCATGCCTCTCCAATGTGAGTGTGGCTGTGTTTCTCGCTGTCCGCAAAACCTGTGATCTTCGAGAACTCCGTCTCTACTTCATTTACGAAACCGCCAATGGCAGATTTGGCTTCATGAAAAAAGTGAGACATATTGAGTAATGTTTAGGATTGAATGGTGATTTGAAGGAGACTTTGAGGATGAGCTTTGTTTATGTACCGGTGGTAGATACGAGGAAATGAGTATACTCGGTAGCTATGGTGGGGTTTTGGAGGCTGGGTGGAGTGATTTTGGTGGGGTTATCTCAGTACATTTGACCTATGGGAATGGTGAATGCACTCCTCCGGAGGTACGACGTACACCGTCAATATCGGCGACAATGCTATCAGTGAGTTTGATTGTAATATATATCTGTGGAGTTTTGTTACTTATGTGCATGTCGAGAACAAGGGATTTGTGTTTTGGACGGTACCTGTTGTGTTTCATGTGCAACCTCTGGCTGATGTGAGACGTTCCGGTGTAGACCCTGCAGATGGGACATGGATGCATCGTTACCGTGCCATTCGTTGGCATAGCATGATATCCACGAGTATAGGGCTCAATAAGCTTTCAGCCTATCCGTATGGTTGGTTTGAGTGGAACGTTGTCCAAAAAGTATATCTTTGGCTGATGCATGACAAGCTCAGCTGAAGAATCGTCGAATAATAGAGGTTTCGTCCGTTGATCAAATGGCTTGATTCTGATAGAGATGGCGACTCGGAGTCCGGGCAGATTCAGAGAACATGCGCGTGAAGCAACGGTAATACTGGGTTTGCATCGGGATTCAACCTATGCCGCAATATTCTACAGTTGTATTCAAAAATCTCAAGTTGGCACATCAGCAATTCTCGTTTTTGGATCCAATGTGTAGCAAAATCCAAAATCCTGAACACAAAACTCTCGTTACCGGAATTCGGGTTTCCCAAACACCAAAGTAATACATTTCATATCATATCCAATGATTTGTTGGTCTTCATCCGGCTGTTTTTGTAATCAAATGAATATATCAAACGATGTATGCTTAAAGCAAGTCTGGGAAAGACATTGCTCGAAAAGAATGTCTCTCCAGATTTAGCCCACCGAAAATCAAGAGTACAGACTTGAGCAGAACGAAGGAATAAGAAACGGCGTGATGATAATGATATACTGTACTCCTCCGTAGTAGCGGGGACAGGGGACTCCACGATATAACAGCCATGGAAATCTTACCCGGAAGTATAGACTTTTCTTTCCGTACAACAGCTGTGGAAGCTTGAAAGTGCAAGAAGGGGAATACGTTCCTCAGAGGTCCAATACTATAACTTTTGTCCTCGTCGCCAGATCGACTCTGTTCAGGGTACCACGACTTGTTGCGATTTGACTTCTAAGTGACCGAGTGTGTGCTCGTGAATGCGCTTGCATCAATAAGACACTTTTGAATCTGTCCGACCTTAAACTTTATTTATCAAGTGATGTAACATGGCAACGAGAACTCCCGTGGTATATTATCTTCAAGTTCCCGTATTCATGTAAAGGCAATTCAAATGATGGAGTTGTGATGGAAAGAGCTCCGGTTCGCTTATAGGCCTGTACCTGCCTATATCGGAGAACATGCTAGCCTGTTTTTAGCAAGTACAGTACGCCCTCAAGATACAGATGACATTCATCATCAATATTTCACCACAACATAAACACATTCTCGAGACATCTCACAAAAACAATTACATGAGAACATAGAGTTTTCACAAGAGCTACTCGAGTAAATGGATCAATCATCTGGATTATACCATTCAGATCTGTTCATTCAAAAGCACCCAGAGAAATGATTTCAAGTATTCCAATGTGCAAGGCGACAATAACCATGCGGTGGCAATTTATGCCGTGGTATTTTGCTTTCTCGAGTGACAAGCAGCTGGGCGAAATAACAATAAGGGGATAAATATATTCATTCTCTTGCATTCAATCCCATGGCATCCAGGACCGAATAACTACCAAAGCAAGCCTATCGTTATGACATCCATTCTCTCCAGCCTTAGTGTCTATATGTCTTCTTGATCACATCAGACGCTCGCTCGGCCATCGCATATACCGTTGCTTGCAAATGGGCAGCTGGTAACATTGGAAACGTACCGGCATCAACTACCCTCAGGTTATTGACACCATAAACCTTATAGTTGGAGTCCACGACTCCTCCGTATTGTCTCTTCATCATAGATGTAGATCCAGTTGGATGATGTGTCGTAAAAACCGTCGAACGAACCCAAGCCTCAAAATCCGCCTCGGTTTGCACACTTGGACCTGGTATTGTCTCGACTGGTGATAATGGTGCAAATGTTGGAGTGTTGATTATCGTACGAGCATATTTACCCGCTGCACTCAAAAGAAGAAGGTCTGTCTGATGAGAGAGAAATCCTGGGTTCGCAGACGGCGGAGTGAAAGGGTCTGTTGAAGTGATCGCCACTGAACCACGGGAAAATGGATGCTGAAGGATTGCCAATACTGACCCATCTAAATAGATGAATTCCATAATTGGCACACTGTTGGATGCAAGATCTCGAGTGAGAATCTTGTACTGGGCTTCATATCCTACCAAGACAGACGGGTCGACATTGGATGGTAAATACGATGCTGGAGTGATGGATGAAGCTAAGGAGACAATTTGCAAAGTTGCATTGGTGAAAGAAGGAGTTCCGATAAAAGCATATGCGTTCGCCCCTGCCGTAGAATACGGCCCTGTTCCACCGGATTAGAAGCGTTTTGGGGTATTCAGATACCTTACGGACCTGTTCTATTAAATTTATACAATGCGAGCATTTCAGCATTGAAAGTCGCATTGCGGGTCAAATTGTTCACTGAAAGAGCAATGTCCACTATGTTGGGAATCAGTCGACATCTTCTCTAGATTTGGGTATATGAACACACAAGTGGTTGTGTATCTGAGCAATGGGTGATCTTGAAAGTTGGCCCCAACCCCCGGCAAGTTCACCACTGTGTTTATGCCGAATTGTCCCAGCAAGGAAGGGTTTCCGATTCCAGAGAGTTGAAGCAGCTGAGGTGAATGAATGACACCAGCTGCGAGAACTACTTCCTTCGCCGCAAGCGCAATTGACCTTGAACCGTTGGAGCTAGTTGAATACTATTTTTGAAGTCAGAACATTCTATCAAACACACGATTGACAAACACTTGCCTCGACACCAGCAACTGACACCCCTCCGCTATTTGATTTAGTGATCAACCTCGTCACATGGTGACCAGTCAAGAGGTGTAAATTGGTTCGATTGCTTGCACTATTCCAGTAAGCGGTTCTTGAATTCGATCGAGTCTTGGTATCGGGGTCTAGTGAATGTGGATTCCACAAAGCACCATTCACATCTCCATTCAGAGAATCAAATACCTTGCGGATTCCGAGAAATTTCATGGCAGTAAAGAAGTACTCTAGTAAGTGTCAACAGATATAAAGTCAGTTGTGACAAATTACTCAACTATTCGACGGCCAATAGAATGTTGGATAGCTTGAATGAACCTATAGGCAAAATTAGTCGGCACCTTGATCCTATGTACCCATTTGCTTACATAGCCTTTGTATCCATGTGCTGTAGGATCGGTCTGTATATCCCATTCTTTTGCAATTTCGGGTGCAGGTGGTGTGTAATTGGTTAACTAATTGGGAAACAATTTAGTTAATGTACTTTTTCAATAAGTTGAAGACAATGAATAAGCGTACTTTTTTGAAATACGGGAAAAGATCATTCCAGCCAACCCCACCGACTTCTACCCAGCGATCATAATCTACTTTTCCAGCAAGATCGAACGCCATCAGATTCAAACAAGAGCCACCACCTACAACCTTGCCCTGTGCTATAGCGATCGATCGATCATTCGCGGCTGGCTGGGGGGAGTAGGTTAGATTCCAATCATACTTGGTCCCTGTGGCACCCTTGCCGATTCCCGCTAGAAGCGGGATATATATGAAGTCTTCCCCTTGATCACTAGACATCTATTAGATAATTGCTCTATACAGTTCTTGCATATCTGACACTCACAGTTCGCCAGCTTCAATAATGAGTACTGTGGTTGCTACTTGGTGTAAGTTGTCTATCGTCAATCATCAGATTGACTAGATCCTGACCTGGATTTTCAGACAACCTGTTTCCAACGACGAGCCCGCTTGTGCCGCCGCCCACGATAATAAAGTCGTAGTTTGTGAGGAGTGCGGTATCACGAACGACTATCTTTCCACCGAGAGGAGCTCCGTGAGAAATTACCGTTAGTAGGGATAATGTTGAAAAAAGAGAGAATAGAGACATCTTGAAGCAGTATGTACACGATAACGGTACAAGATTTCACTACTTACGTCCAGGAGATGACGAGTGGTTACCTTGTTTAAGTACAATAGGGCAAGAAGAGATCTTCATCCAGGGTTACATTGCCAAGTCAAGCCTAGATGCAATTCGTCCCTTGCTTATGTTTACCCAGACTGCAGTAAGCCCAAACCACAATTTCATTGGCATACAAAGTTTCTCAATAGGATATTCGAGCTGCGGACATATTATACAGCAAATGGCGGACTCTTCTTGGCACACGGAGCTGACTTATTTTACCAGGTCAAATAAGTCGAATAAGTCATCATTATCGGAAAAGCCTCTATCTAAAGGCTAATATGCCATGATATGATTGGCAGACTGAAAAGTCATATCCGCTTCGCTGCATTACAGATCCTGCAGCTTCACTAGGATTTTCTTTCCTCCAATACCACTTTTCGTCAAAAGATCAACTCCAAAACCAACCCCTCCAAATCCAGTCGCCACTATCTCTCCATAATTTGGCTCTAACCAACCTTTCCAGAGCAAACTTTCCAGTCTCGGAATCAACTTTTCTACAGCGCGGTTTGTGGCGTCGCCGGCGGGCTCTCCATATTTGCCGATTTGTTCGAGGTGAACGTGGTAAGTGCTGGTGTCTTCTTGTTCCTCGATTGTATCCCTATTTAGCTAGTCAGTAACTGCAAAGAATTAATGGGATATCGAGAAGAATATTTATACCAATCATTTGTAGTTGAAAATGTTTTCTTTTGTGTTTTAACCGCCGATTTGGTTTTTAAAGCTGCTATACCTACGGCGGTACTTGCAGCTGAAGCATCGAATATACCGGCGAAGTCTCCTGATGTGATTGATTCGATTTCAGATAGCTGGGTTTCGATGGATTGTTTGTAGTCGAACGTTGCATCTGCGCCGGCGGATCTGACGACCTGAGGAGATATAATATATCAGATATGTTTTAAAGCTTGTCCAAAGTCAGTCCCATAGTGTGACACTCACCTCAATACTAGACTGCGAGCACGAAGCGAGGACTTGGTATCCACATAATTTTGCGAGCTAGATATTCGTCAATGCCAATGCACGCGTGCTCCATGATCATAGACGGACCTTGATACCATATTGACCAACCGTCGATGTACCTCCTAGAACAATGAACCACTCTGGTTGATTTTGGCGCTCGGCGGGATACATGATATTGTTTCCTTCATCCAGACATATTGCAGCCGTCTATCAATATTGTCGTTAGCATTTCTCGTTCCCATCCCCATCTCCATCTCCATCTCCATCTCCATCTCCATTCCCACAACCACACTCATCATCGACGGATGAAGTAAAAGTCCCCTCTCACTCACCAAAAGTCCCACCCCAATCGTCGCAGCTTCTTCCACCGAAACTCTTTCTGGCCTCTTGAACGCCAATTTCTCATCCATCAAATGCTATTTTATCACCCATTACTCGTTAGCCTGTCATTTCTCATTTCTCATCTTCTCATTCCTCATTCCACCCCAATAAAACAACCTACAAATTCCTGAAACGTGCCATACCCCACACTCCCCATCCTTGTACACCCAAACACGCCCTCTCCCACGCGAAATTTCGTAACTCCATCGCCGGTCTCAACGACGATTCCTGAGGCGTCGCAGCCGAGGACGATGGGGTATTGCGGGATGAGGAGGCCCGTGGTGCGCATAAGGTTGTCTCTGGATTATCCATCTTCTGGTTAGTTATTTCTGAGTTGGTTTGAAGAGGGCGGTATGGGGAATATGGGATAGGAGGAGTTTGGAAGATAGGATAGAATAGGATAGGGTCAGGAAAGAGGGCATACAAAGGATTAATACCCGTAACGAGCGATTTGACCAGTATTTGTCCTTTGCCCGGAACAGGCCGCTCGATGTCGTCGACGGCTTGCCAGGGGGCATTGGGGGCTGTGATTATAACGCCTTTCATTTTGTTGGGTAGGTACAGTAGGTAGGTAGGTAGGTAGGTATTGGAAGTTAAAGTATTGGATTGAATTGAATTATGTGTGAATCGACTGACTGCCTGCTTGTGTGATCTAATTGAGGAGGGAAGGGAGGATTATAGATTATATGAGAAAGTATTTGAGGTTGTTGAAGAGAGATGGAAAGAGAGGGAAAGATCTCTGGGTTATTCAATTGTTATTCATCCAGTGTGTATTATGGTTCGATATTATATGTACTCGAGTTATGTGGTGGTGCTTTAATTGGTTTACCCCTCCTTTGTTATATACTGTACCGGTAGAGTACCATTCATTTATCTTTACCCCTCATTTATGCAAAGGTGAGGAGGGCATGACTTCTTTGTGCACCAATAGGAGGTGTGGGTTTCAGCCTTTGGAGAATGGGGAATGGAATTCATGTATTACAAGTTACAATCTACTACTTTGCAAGTAAATTAATTGATTGAGAAAATAGTTGGGAAAATAGTTGAGAAAATAGTTGAGAAAATACTATATGGTAGTGGTTGTTTGTTGTGCTACGAATACACTGTATCTATGATTTTTTTGGGATAGTGTGTAGGATTGAGTTATAGTTGATGTGATTTGATTTGATTTGATTTGATTAAAGGTACCGGTAGGTAATGTAATGTTCTATAGTAATATTCATAGAGAATAGATGAGCTTTTCTGTATAATATCGTATATCGTAAATCCAGTGTCTAGTGTCCAGTGTGCAGTGGGTTTATACTCGAGGATTTTTATAATCGACATATACATCGTTTGTCAATTAGACGGTATTAATAGTAGTGAACTTAGCCTAGCTAGCCTAGGGAGGAAAGCAAAATTGTGCAGGCTATAGCCTATAATATGTCATTTCGACACACAATACAATATTCTTGCACCTTGTATCTCTCAATTTAAATCATCGCCTTTCCTACTATTTTTCTATCTTGTCTGTTCTATTCTATTCTATTAATGTGTACCGGTAACTCCTTCTAAATTGTGAGGAATCAAGGACCGTGACTGAGATTTGTCTGACATCTCATCAACGAGGAAATTATTAGTAGCGGCTAAGAATCTAAGATGATATTATATATCAAGCTGCGAACTGATAAGATATAGCGCCTGGCATCTGTGAGCATCTAGCATCTAGCATCCATCGCTCAATTCTAGACTAATAGGTGCTAGAGTCTACAGTAGATCTTTCTGCAATCTTTAATATAAGAATATAAATGGTTTTGCGATTAAGATTTAGGGAAAGTGCATAGAAAATTGGAGATAGATAACCTTGATGGAGATCTAAAAAGAGAGGACAAAAGTCATGTAAGTTTCATTTGGAGAGGATGATCTGATTCATTAAAGCTACGGAGGGGTCGAACGCTATTCAAGTCAAACTCGAGAAGCTCACTAAAGTAGAGCTATTCCCATAACCTATATGCCGGAGGTATTAGAGAGTAATTAGAGCAATAACTATCGAAAACGTGAGGGCTGATGTGAATGCGGGACATGACGAGAGAACAGAAACCTATGATGTTTGTACGAATAGGTGTTAGATATTTTGTAAATGTATAATATAAAGTATATATCCAATTACTCAAGTAGACGAAGCAAGATCAGATGAATAAGCTCCATTTTTGCAAATATGGAGTAAATAGGTAAATAGTAGCTATTCGGTCAACAAATAGGTGTTAAGGAGAAATTAGATGAGATGAGATGAGATGAGATGAATAAAAGGTAGAATATGAGATCTTTTGCGAATACACTAACCATATTAGCATCAATAATAAGTAAGATCTTACATGAATGATGTGACAACATCCAAATCTCAATCTCCAAGATCAATATTCTCGACTGCTCATCCGAAGTTTAGGGATTACTATTGTAGATATACAATATAGATTATCTCCGCAAAAAATCGAGTCACGACAAAAAGAACAGCAATACCGGCATTAGATTCTTCAGAGCTTTCATATCAAACTCTCAGAAAATTCTTGTAGATATGCAACAAAACAAATTTGATAGGTAGCTAGCTGGTGAGTATAATAAAATAAAATAATATGGGATGGATATAGTATTATGAGGCATACTCATCTGAAGTTTGTAGACTATACTGTAATTGTAACAGCCAATAACATGAAGCGGAACTCTAGCGAAGATGACATAGAATGATAGAGGGGAATGAGCCTACTGTAAAATTAACTACACTAAATAGGCGACGTCTAGCTAGCTCTTGCAGATGCGCAATCAATCTTTTTGCCAAGCCTCATAGTGAATGACAGAATGCCGAGACGATTAAAGGCCATTTGCAGGGTCTCTCTCACAGCGTCACTTGATAAGAATCAGCATACCATTACAAACACTACCTCCGTCCACAGTCAAGCTCTGTACAAAATTTCGTCCCGAGAAACGTCTAATTGTAAAGCACGAGGTGAATACCGCCGGGAAAGTTTACATGATTTGGTTCTTTTGAATATATGAAAGTTATTATAATGACTAGACGTAATTTAGATGTCCGAACTTCTAGCTAAAACGCTTGTAAACCCACTCTGGACACCTCACCACATAGACATTATTGTGGCATGGCAACTTCAAGATGAGACTCTCGTATATTCAAGAGATTAGGAAACCAGGGTCGATTTATATGGGAGACACTATCTTTTAAAAGGAGGTCTTAACTGAATTTCTATATACAATCAACAATATTCTAACGTGTTTTTGAAAATCCTACAACTTCATTATGTATTTTGATGAAAACCATCAGTCATGTTCAACGCTAATTTCATGTCTTCGTCTCAACGGGAAACTTCGCTCATCAATCGTGAGTTGCCTATGATTCTTTGGTAAAAGCTTCCCCTGCTCTTGACTTCAGCTTCCTATTTCATGACAATCGCACATCTTTCTCTCCAGTTGGTGCTCTGTAGGCATCTTTCTTCTTATCTCCATCCCCGTCTCCATACATCCAGAATTGTACACCCAAAAACAGATCGCAGCACATCTGGAACATGCCACATAACTTAAAAGCCCACGGTATAGCGCTCGTCGCAGTGAAAAACCAGAACATCTTCATTATATCACCGGCGATCCAGCTGGCCATGACTGAAAACCGGAAACCTTTGCAGGATCGAGATTTGAAATTGGCAATAATTTGCGGAATTGGGAGTATTGCTTCTACACCAAGGCCAATGTAGCCGATGGAGTCGGAGTAGACAGAATAGAACCATGGGGTAGGGGAGAGAATGAGTTCGCATGCGATGAGGGCTATAAACAGGTAAAGAAGGAACTGCCAGTATCTGCGAATTTGATCGTTAACATTTGGAAATCCCCTCTGCAAGAGGTAAGAACAATGATTACTTACGGCTTCGGGGAACGCCATTGCCAGAAATTATATGGTCTTGACCCGCCATGATCTCCGTCCCTATGCCCAGCAAATGGAATGGCTGCATCTCCCCCTTTCGATGATGGTGACGGTCGCTGATCGAGTGCAACTTTCAACAGCATAGTTTGCATGACAATCATGATAAACGACTGTATCAGTAAGGACTTATCAAAATGGGCCCCCGGATAGTAGAAAACTCTACAATGAAGAAGATTAGCACCATCTTCCCAACGCTCATTATTCCGCAACATACCTTAGAAGCGACGCAACAAGCATAATCAAAGGAATGTCTAAAGAAAAGCCCGCGCTAGACTTGCTCCGGTGTATCGAGTATGTCTGATCCGCATATGAAGTTATGGGAGATATAATGATAAACATAGGGGCTATGTAGCCAGAAATGAATGAGATGAGGCCCATTTTGAAGGGAATGATTTGGGCGATTCGGAGCCAGGAGTGGCAGATGTGAGTACGTTCTATAATACAAAGTCCATAAAAACTGATAATATGTTTAAAACCGATAATTGGAAAAAACTGAATTAAAGGCAATATATGAGATATTCAGACCAACATATATTCAATTATTTTAAAATAACAGATTCGATGATTGATGACATAATACTTATTCTGATGTCGGTGCTTGTTATATCCGATATCCGAAGTTCACCCAGTGTAGGAGTCTCGATAAGATAACAAATAACATAACAACTGGATGAAGTCATCCAGTGGTTGGGATGGTGACAATGTCAACAAACCTGATGAGGGGAAATATTCCATGCAACCACTGCATATGATACTGCCTTTTGCAAGTTACTTTTCTACATATATCCGCAGTCCTTTACACTATATAATGCATCGTTTATTTAATACACCTCAAAAGCGCAAGGGCGCATCGCCTTCTAAAGTTCCACTCAACGGACTCTTTTCTGATGGAAACTGGCAGTGTAAATACCTCGGCACAATATGTATACCCATCTATCTAGGCTAACATACTGGTAGGCAATTGCAACCCAAGACTATCAGCAGTACGTTTTCAGGTCAAGAAAGAAGGACCGAATACCGGCCGATGGTTCTACACATGTCAAGAGCCCAAAGAGACTGGATGTGGATTCTTTCTATGGGATGATAAAGCCAAGGGAAGAGAGATGGGCGCAGTGTTGAACAATACAAGAACAGAACCTCATACTCCCGACTCGCGCATACCGGTAACTCCATCAAAGAATAAAAGAACTTTAGAAGGGCATGCGATGGCTAGTAATAAATGGCTTCAGGATCTCGGAAAGAAGGGAGAAGATGAATTTGGCGAATGGCCTTTGACGAGGGAAGATGAGGAGAAAGTGGTTAAGACGGTTGAGAGGACGGACCCTGGAAGTTTTCCAGAGACTCCAAGGAAGGGGATGGATAGTAGGGCAACGACACCCGGAAGCAAAAGGAAACGAGGCGAAGAGGAAAGTAATGGAGCCAGTATGTATCCTACGCCTGCGACAAAAGGGACTCGAGACGAAGATATTTTCGGCACCCCATCTACAAGCCGTCGAAGGTTAAATGGTGGAATTTGGGATGGAAATGAACGATCCGCTCTATTTGGTCCATTCGAGTCCGAGACTCCTTCCCCGTTCAAATTTAAAGATGCTACAATAGGAGCACCTCCAAAATTCATGGTCTCTCCCTCCCCGAGCATCACAGGAGATTTGCAGCCAAGTCACGACGTAACCGAAGACATCATGAACATCCTCCAGGATCAACACATCGACGAGGAAGCCGACGCCAAATTACGTCAAGTTTTAAATCGACACGCACTCAAAATATCTGGTATTGTGAAGGGTAGAGATATCACACGAGCGGCGCTGAAAAGCAAAGATACAAAGATCGCCGGGCTGCAACAAAAGATTATGGTTCTGGAACATAAACGCGATATGGATGAAGCCATCATCAAGCGACTCAGAGTCCAGAATACTGGCTAGGGTTCTGCTTCGCTTCGGATGTGAGAGATATTCTCCAGAGTATTTACCGTTAAATTAATATTTCTCGTCCCCTAATAAGCATCCTCTATCCTCCATCCTCAATCCTCAAACCAACAATGCAGTACCTACTTCAGACAACTATTTGAACCATACAAATACTATTCAAGTACCTTTTGGTTTGGTCCATCAACTTTCACTACTGATTAATAACTTCACAAGTAAGCGAGACACTTGAAATCTACCCTTTCACAACTATTATGAGAAACTGATTTATCTATACTCGTAGGTATAATTATATACCCACTAGATATCTAAGTGCTCCCTCCCGATGGCTCTAGATATTAATAGTGTGAATCGCAATCCCGCAGCCATTCCTTCCTCGATGCTTATAAAATAGTAAATAGTCGATTATTGACGGTTTGACTCTTAGTCCCTCTGGAGAGCGGTGGGTGGGAAGATGGCAGCGGGAGACTTTGTTTTGGGGGGGACGGATGGGGCTAAATGAGTCTTATTGCAAGCAAGATGCACGCTTTGCGATAGATGGATCAAATATACAAGAATTGGGAATTTCATTCTGAAGGAAAGAAACAATTTTTCATTTTCGCGTGATAACCATCTATCTTGTATTTACCCCTAAACTCCCATCAAAAGCAATGCATGCAATGATATCCATCCCAATTCTGACCAAAATTTCATCCATAGAACCCATTCATATCGCTGCAATCAACCAACCCATCTTCTAGCACTCTTGAACATTCTCACCCAGGGTCCAAACTCTCCCCATTCCTCTACACTCTCCTTTGGCACATAACTACCCACATCTGCCATGATTGTTCTCTCAGGATGTGGCATCATAGCCAATACTCTTCCATCCAAACTTCTAACTGCTGCTATACCTTCAGGACTACCGTTTGGATTGTATGGGTATCTCATGGTTGGTTTACCAAAGTTGTCGGTATATCTGATTGGGATGAGGTTATCTGCGTTCATGGCTGCCAAGTCGGTATCGTTCTTGAAAGAAGCTTGACCTTCACCGTGAGAAACGGCGATGGGTAGGGAACTTCCATTCATGCCGTGAAGGAACACAGATGGCTTTTTGGCGTTGTCTTGAATCTTTACCATGCTGACTCTACCTTCGAATTGCTGAGATTGGTTATCAACGAACACAGGCCAATGAGAAGTACCCGGTATCAATTCGGATATACGACTAAGCATCTGGCAACCATTGCATACACCCAATGCAAAAGTATCTGGACGTTTGAAGAAATTCTCAAACTCTGGTCGGGCTTTTTGCTCGTGCATAAGAATGGAATTTGCCCAACCGCGACCGGCACCGAGGACATCACCATAAGAGAAACCACCACAGGCAGCAATACCAACAAAATTGGCGAGAGAATAGTGGCCGGAGATAATGTCAGTCATGTGCACATCAATAGGATCAAATCCTGCAGCCTTGAACGCGAATGCCATTTCGGCGTGACCATTAACTCCTTGTTCACGGAGGATAGCTACACGAGGTGCTTTTGCAAAAGTGGATGTGATTGATGCTGTTAGTGGCAGAATCTTCTCCTTAGGTTCATAGGTAAGGGTATAGTGGAGACCAGGATCGCGATCATCTTTGATGTTCTCAAACTCCACATCAGCACAGTCAACATTGTCTCTAAGACGTTGCATCTGGTAAGATGTTCTGGTCCATTGTTGTTGGAGATCAGATCTAGACATGTGTAAGATCGACTTCTGTCCGTGACGAATGGCGAGTTGCTGTTTCGATGCAGCTGGGACTCGTCCAATCTTTCTAATGAGTCCTGGAGGAGGCCCGCAAGTAGCAAAACATCTCCTGAAATTAACCTCATCCGATTTTCGGACTTGAAAAACAGCTCCAAGTTCTTCATTGAATAAAGCTTCGATAACATGAGATGAGGATGAGCTTTTGGATACTCCATCGAGCATGATCTCAGCACCACACCGTCCAGCAAACATCATTTCGGCGATCGTAGTCAATAAACCACCATCGGAGATATCATGATAGGCCAATACAACATCAGACTCATGTAATTGTTGCAATGCGTCGAAGTAGTCAATAATGAGATCAGAGTCCCTAACATCTGGTGCCTCATCTCCAATTTGACCGAGAGATTGCGCAAGTGCCGATCCACCCATAGCTTTGTGACCTTGGGCAAGGTCAACATACATTAGTATAGTTTCTCCGACATCTTCAAGTCTTCGAAGTGCAGGTGTCCATGTGTTACGAATATTCGCTACTGGTGCAAAGGCAGAGATGACTACGGTCATAGGAGCCGTAACTGTCTTCGAATCTCCAGTCTTTTGATCCTTCCATGAAGCTTTCATTGATGTCGAATCTTTACCGACTGGGATACTGATTCCCAACTTAGGACAAAGATCCATTCCAATTGCTTGGACTGACTCATACAAAGATGCACCTTCACCAGGTTGGTTTACTGCAGCCATCCAATTTGCGGACAAACGGATACGGGGTAGGTTACCCAGAAGATGTGCTGCTCCAATGTTCATCAAACTTTCGGCAACAGCCATTCTAGCGGAAGCTGGACCCGAAATCAAAGCCAGCGTAGGCTTTTCACCCATAGCCATAGCTTCACCGGTCTTAAGCTTGCCACCAATGTTAAGAGCAGTAGCCGTGACAGCTACATCTGCAACAGGAGTTTGCCATGGCCCAACCATTTGGTCTCGAACTGTTAAACCTCCCACAGTTCGATCGCCGATAGTAATGAGGAAGGATTTGGATCCAACGGAGGGCAGAGAAAGGACACGCTCGATCGCCATTCTTAGGAGATCATGATCAGGAATTTGGGGATAAGCTTCCCTGAGAGACTTCTCTGCGTTGAATGGAAGAAGCTGTGGCTTCCTGGACTTCACGATCCTGTCCAATTTCCTGTCTTTAGGGAACAAGGTAGACATAGGAAGATCGATTGGTGTAGGGTGCTCTGTCGAGTCGCGGTCAGTCACCACAAGTTTGGCAACTCCATCTTGGTCTTTAGGGACAACAGTTCCGACATTGGAGAAGCCACATCGTTCACGCTCTGTAAGTGATTAGTACAAAATTCAACGCTTTTTGTGGCAAGACTTACTAGCAATGCTGGTAAACCTAGCAAGATCTTCCTTATTGACAATCAAGACGTAGCGTTCTTGGGCTTCACAGCACCAGATTTGTAGGGGGCTCATGCTACCATCTGCGCTTTCAACATTTCTCAATTCGAATTTACCACCGTAGCCGGCATCATTTACAAGTTCGGGTAAAGCATTGGACAGTCCACCAGCTCCTACGTCATGGATGAACGCGATAGGGTTTTCGTCCTTCATGGCTCTGCAATGATCAATCACCATCTGAGCTCGTCTTTC
This sequence comes from Sclerotinia borealis F-4128, assembly GCA_000503235.1. Lineage (NCBI taxonomy): Eukaryota > Fungi > Ascomycota > Leotiomycetes > Helotiales > Sclerotiniaceae > Sclerotinia > Sclerotinia borealis. The sequence goes on along the minus strand of KI628607.1, from coordinate 113,802 downwards.
CATTTCTGGGTTTCCTCGCTGCACACTGTCGAAGTCAAGCTCCACTGAGCTTTCTCCAGCAGATGTGTTACTTGAGGCTGCGCCTCCACCAAGACCAATCAACATTGCTGGGCCACCAAGAACAATTACATGAGCTTCTGGTTTCACATCATTGCCATTCTTGAGAGCGTGTACTGGTCTGACAGTACCGAGTCCACCGGCGATCATGATGGGCTTATGATACCCACGACACTCATCCGTTGAGGCATCTGCATCTGTGAGAAGAGTACGGAACGTGCCAGCAAGACAAGGTCTACCAAATTCGTTATTGAATCTGGCACTACCAATTGGTGCCTCCAACATGATATCCAAACTATTGGCATAATGTGCCGGCTTACCAACATCCATTTCCCACGGTTGCTTGTGTCCAGGAATCAACAGGTCTGAAACCCAGAATCCACAAAGACCAGCTTTCGGGCTGGATCCTCTACCAACGGCACCTTCATCTCGGATCTCTCCGCCAGAACCAGTTGCTGCTCCCGGGAAAGGTGAAATTGCCGTAGGATGGTTATGAGTCTCGACCTTTGCTACAATGTGCACGACCTCAGGGGTCTGCTTCCAGCTACCAGTAGAGTATTCGGGGGCCCAGTGACTTGCCATCTCTCCTTGCAACACGGCGGCATTGTCGCTGTACGCTGATATGGTATAATCCGGATTTTTCTTGTGAGTGTTTCGAATCATTTCGAATAAACTCCTATCCCTGCCCATGCCATCAATTGTCCAGTTCGCATTAAACTGCTTATGTCTACAATGCTCAGAATTGACCTGCGCAAACATAAACAATTCAACGTCGGTAGGGGATCTTCCGTGTTGAGTGTATTTCTCCACAAGGTACTCCATTTCCGGTGCGTCTAAAGCTAGACCACGCTTCACGTTATATGCTTTCAAAATTTCGATTGGTGATGAACCGTCTACCCAAAGGTCAACAACTTCCAGGGGAATTGGCTCCCCTTCTTCGAATATCTTGTGCACATCTGGTTCTTCGGCACTAATGTTCTCAGTCATGCGGTCGTAAAGCACATCTTTGAATGGCAAATCCTCTCCCTGAAGAATTAGGAAGTTAGCAATTGCTTATCAAGGAATGGCTAAGGCGAAAGTGCAAGTGAATAGACGATGGTGAAGATGCCGAGAATAACATCCAAATAGATCCAAGCATCCAAACATCCAAGTGAAATTCAAGATCGGCGAATGTGAACGAAAGGAAACCAATCATGCTCACCTCTGCCTCGGATGGATCCGCGAATTGTATCAATATAGCCCGACCTCTTTCGATTCGTTGAACTTGGGATTGAAGACCGCATACATGTGCGATATTTGTGGCCTTGGAACTCCAAGGAGAAAGATTCCGCGGAGTAATATCTGAAAAAGATTGGGAAGTTAGTAATGCAATCGATTGATTATAAGGGGAGGGAGGGGTTGCGGTCTATCCAAGAGGGAAGAGAAAGCAGAACTGTATAATGAAATGGCAATCATGCTTACAATATATCTTGCTTCCCGGCTTATCCGCCAGTATTGCCTTTGAATCTGAAGTCAAAACACCCGGAAGAAGTTGTTTGATTTTGGCCTCAGTATCGGGATCAGAATGGCGCAGATGAGTATAATGAACCCAAACACCCTTAAGTTCGACCTTTACTGAATGAAGATCATTGATTCTAGCAGCGAGCTTCACTGCCTCAGCTGGTGTGAAGCAAGAGTCTCCAGACAATTTGAAGTATGCCATTCTTTCTGCCTGTTGTGCGAGAAAGCACAACTTGAGAAATCAATTCGAAATATTGGAGGGGATGGCGGGGTTATAGAACAAGAGAAACAAAAAAATTACTCTCCCCGCCATGAAGATTGCGACTCATACATCGGGTTAAAGTCGGAGGATCTACAATGCCCCAGCCTTATAGAGCCTTTGTACTCGCTAATGCCACGATAAGCTAAGCCTGTTTTGTTATTAAGTGAGTACCGGTACAGATCATGAGAGTCCTTGAATGGTCTAAATGATATAAACAATCAGAAGATAGATATTATTAATATACTGCTAGGTAAATATCATTATCTTGAAATACTAAAGCAATATAACTCGTATAATACTATTTACTATCTTAATATAAAAAGGCTCAAGCGGGTTCCCGCGCCACCATAGAAATACCCGCTCAGCTCCCGCCTTTCTCCACATTTTCCATTCATAACCCAAAAAGTTCCTCCACCAAAAAAAAAGAAATCAGGAAACGAAAATGCAAAAATAAAGTCTCTCAGGCGCGAGTCGAACGCGCGACATCCAGATCACAATGAACAATTACAGTCTGACGTCATAAACCAACTAGACGACCGAGAGTGATGTTCGAGTTAAACTCGGACCGGTCAGGTTACCACTGAGCCATGAAATGGCTAGTAGTGATTATGTGGAACAGGGCTTCTTTAAAATCTATAGCCATAATCCGACTTACTAAGTGCATTTTGACCACCCACCAATTCCACGAGTATTTCTCTAAAGTTTCCCAACTACAACTCACTCACTGCCTAGGTATTTCTCAACAACTCGGGATTTAATCTCAATATTCAGAAATCATATACCAGAACATGAAAGATCTCTTACATCTTGTGGTTACGGATAACTTCATACAATACGTTACCGGTAGTATATCAGAATTCTTCACCCAGCCCCAACAATCTGCAAGTGCAATCCACGATCGCCTGATCACAGACATCCATCCGTTCATCTATCCTTCTCGCACTAGGTATCCATGAGACAACTCATCCCGTTTCTATCCTACATCATTTCAAAAGCGCAGTCGAGGTTCAAAGCCCATCAAGCCTCTCCTCGGCCTTCTATCACGTTAGGTAATGTTTATTCCAATTATAACAACATGCTCAAAAGAGCTCGTAATGGCTCGCCTTCCATATCCGGTTCGTTCTTACAATCCATCTGAGCGAGAACCCATATACTAGTCGAGCGGGTATCAGTGTATCACTCCCTAGTATCAATATCGTTCGTTCTCTATGAAGTTTACTCCCACAATACAAATATAAAACCTTACTCCCTATCTCGCAAATATGACTCCTATAATAAACCCAATACAAAAAATTCCTCATCATTCCACACAACAATCAACACAACCATGACCGACACCACCGAACTAGCAAAAGGCTATACATTCGTCAGCACCACCCAGTATCAAGCCGGCCTACATCTCCTCCAAAAACTCGCCATCACGCCCACCACGCGCATTCTCGACATCGGATGCGGGCCCGGTAATCTCACATCCCACATCGCATCACTTGTGGGTCCAAAAGGAAATGTCATCGGTATAGATCCGAGTAAAGAGCGCATTGCACTCGCACTCGAGAGTTTTAGACACACGACCAATCTATCGTTTCATGAAGGAATAGCTGAAGATCTTTCGAGATTCGAAAATGCGAGTTTCGATATCGTGTTTATGAACTCTACATTCCACTGGGTGACGGATCAAGCTGCCGCACTTACCGAATGTTTCCGTGTTTTGAAACCTGGAGGGAAATTGGGGATTTCCGGGGGGTCGGGGGATTATATCGCTATACATGAGAAGATCAAAGCGGCCGTTTTATCTCGAGATCCATACTGCAAATACCCGGAAGAAAACCCGCCGAGATTTCTTAAGCAGGGGGAGATTGAAGTCTTGCTTGATAATGCTGGGTTTTCCAGACGGGAAATTGGCGTGAATAGAATCGTAAAGGAGGCGAGAGATGCAGAGGGGATGATGGAGTGGTTGGATACGAGTTCGTCGGGGAAAACTTATGGGGGGATACCGGTGGGGTTGAGAGGGGCAGCGAAAGAGGAGATGATGAGGGAGTGGGAGAAGGTGAGTACGGAGGAGGGAATAAGAATGGAGATGGAGTTGTTGGTTACGGTTGCTTTCAAGGGGTAAACGGGCTACTTGTTTGGTTGGGCAATATGGCGGCTTCGAGATCGAGAAAATGATGAAACGATTATGGGTTTTCATGGGTTGGCTGAAGTATCCATGTCCAATTTCCGTTGAAGGAAGACTTAGTTCAATTCCTGCAGACTATGTTTTTTCTTACTTCAGAGAAGTCCTGACTACCATGTGAAGGACGTAAGGTAATGTTGGACACTAGTGTATCCCCAATCTTTACCGGTAGCAAAATATTTCTTCGTGAGCAGGCCATCCATAGTCCGGACTGCAATCCAGATTCTACAGTCTTCAATTCTCGGAGATCTGTGTCTATTACAAGTGTATTCAATGTATTAAGTAAATTCGATGCATCAAACGACTAAAGAGATATCAAGTTTACAGATCCTCATCGTCAGATCGCAGTCCAGACTATTAAGAACCATGTTCGTGAGTTTCCTCCCCAACCCTTTGCATCAAATTTTCCAATCATCGATCCAAGTTCGACCAGAAACTATGCTCCATCTAGCTTACACACAATTCTATCACTCAAAATCCACACCAACCATCACACCCCCCTCCCCACCCCAAACCTCCTCACCAGCTCCCCCCTCTCCACCCCCACCAACCCCAACCTCTCCAACCCCCTCCCCTCCACCCCATAATCCCTCCCCATCGCCATCCCCGCCATCTCCACCACCGCCCGCACCTTCACCTTCTCAACCCCCAATATCCCCGCCAACACCAACCACGGCACCAACAAATCCGGTACATCCTCTGTAATATACCTATTATCAAACGTGCGGGGCGCCTCTATCGTATTATGCGGTTTAGAATTCCGCGCCAGATCAACGAGATTGGTAAACTGCGCATCGTAGCATGTATTCGAAACATCGAGGACGCTATCGAGGTGAAAACCTAGCGCAGCGCCGATTTCAAGACGCGTTTTGTCGAGCGCGAGAATGGCGTTGGAGATGGAGGGGGTGAGGCCAGTGTGGTAGAGGAGGAATGGGTCTGGGCTTTCGATGCTGGTTGCGGGTTGGGTTAGTTACTTATTTCATGAATCATGTGATGGTTTTCTCTCTTTGAAGTTTCATACACCAATCACTTCATCAACAGGATAAAACAAGAGCACTCACTTACCGACCAGCATTCATCAACATCATAAGCGGATGAAACACGCCATTAATATTCAACAAACAAACCTCAACCACATTCCTACACCAATGAAGGCGCATGGGAAAAATCGCATCAATCTCCTCCTTCAACCCAGCATCGATGATCCCCCCCAAAGGTGCAATTGAAAATCGATTTTTCTTCCCCAATACCGATACCTCTCCCCGAACCATCCTACACGAATAAGGACTCAAATTCGTCTCCAACACACACCTTACATTCAACCTCTTCTCCTTCCCATCCCCCTCCCCATCCTCCCCCAAAACCCCACCACAAAAAACCAACCCAAACAAATTCCCCGGCACAACCACCAACGTATGCTCCCTCAAATCCCTCCCCCTCCTATCCCTCCCCCTCAATTCCCCCACAATATCCTCCTGCCCCGTCGACGGCACCGTAACAATAATAATTTTCGAAAAGCTCACCACATCATCCATATCATTCGTCATTTGCGGATGCGTCGCCCCCTCGATTACACCGCGCGAAAGCAGGTGGCCGGCAGAGAGCACATGCGAAGCGTGTTGGGTGTGTAGGGGATGCGTGTAGATGAGGATGTTATGGCCGTGGGTGGCGAGATCGGCGGCGAGGGCGAAACCGGCGGGTCCGCCGCCGATGATCGATATGGAGATGGAGATTGGGTGAGTCATGGTGTGATAGTGTGTGTATGGGTATTCAGATGTATATATAGTCCCAACAATCGTGAATCAGAACTGATATCTACACCGATACTGTCTATAGCACTCTATTATATAAGAAAAAGATAAACGAAACCACCAACAGAGCCGTACAATCATTCATTTCCTCATCTCCTCATCTCCCGAGTTCATAGAAGATCCAACCTATAAACAAAAATTTCCTCGATAGTTCCTCCACTTGAGCTAGTGTGAGCACATTTGATCTATTTAATCATGTTTCAGTTAGCGGTGATCACCTGCAACTAGTTCATTCAGTTCATTCAGCTCAGCCGACTCAGCTAGAAATTAACGGGTAGGTATTGCTCAGACTGTCACTGCTATGGTATGGTATCTTACCGGATTCGGATTCGGATTCGGACGTTAATTTGCTCCAATTGCCTCTATTCCTTGTAATGCCGCATATTGTATGTTATTAAGTTGTTGTGTCATTATGTTATAGTTGAGTACGGGGACTTGGGAGGAAGGGGGTTGGTCATAGGGCACATAAGCGAGATTCGTGGAGATTCGTGGAGGTTGTGAATGCTATGTTTAGCGCTATGTTTTGCAGATACTATACTTGTGAAGATAGAGTGATAGATTTCGCTGATGAGAAACTCAAGCTCAAGGTACTACAGTATAATATCCGATAGATCCTCTATGTTAGATATCAATATCGATAACGAATTCTGTAAATCGGGACTCTTTATCTTTATATCTAGAGTCCTTGTCAATCCGTCAATCCGTCAATCCAGGAAAGAAAAGGAAAAAACAGGAACTTTGAATAACACACCACGCAAAGAACATTGACAACATTAACTATCTATCAAAAAGAAAAAGAAAAAAAAAGAAGCTACCAAGCAAAAGACTCCTCAACTAAATCCACTCTAAACCCATTCTTCACACACATTACCACTTCCCTCGTAGCTTCATCTGCCATACGGCCCGGCCCACAAACCAAGATTGCTGTTTGCTGCCCCTTTTCCACTGAAGATTTGATCACGGCTGCTATATCCATTCTTCCCATCATTATCATCGTCTCTGACACTTTCGACCTTGGAAGTTCTTTTGAAGTGTCATTGATATTAATACTGTCTCCCTCTTGAGCAGCAGCATCAGCAGCAGTAGATGAAGAGCCCGTGCACCAGAATGACTGTTCTATAGTATCTATAGTGTCTAACCCCCCATCAATATCCTGCGCCAGAAACTTGCTCCTCACAAATTCGATGAGGGCCATTTCCTTAGCAGACCAAGCAAGTATAAAGCGCGTTGCTTTCTTCATAATTCTGCTCCTCGATGTCCTTTCTGAACTTTCGTGTCCTTCTCTTTCTCCATCAAGTTTTCTATCATGAGTGTATTCTTGAATGAAACCAAGAGCATTGGTAATACCAATACCACCTACGAGACAAACAATGGTGTCGGCGATTAAAAGCGGTTGGAGAGTGGCTCGATGACCTGCATAAGGTCCTTCGATGTAAATGGACGTTTCCATGCTAGAACTCGATGGCGAGGATAGGAGACGGCGGCGGAGTGCTGAGGTCATTCCTGAATGTGGACGGATGAGAAAATGGACGGATGCGCGAGTTTGGGTTTGAGATTGGTGCTGAACCATTGTTTGTTGTTTTCCTGCTGTCAAATTGGTTTGTGAACCTGATTCTCTTGCCATTGATACAGTTTCATTAACCCCTTCTCCTTCAGCCACAACATCGTGAGTAGAAACACTAGTAGATTGCGGATGCTCCTGTCTCCTCCATCCAGCAATACTGAACGGATGACTTTCCCAAAACCTGCCCAGTTCAGGAACATAAAGAAAAGTATGCTGGCCCGGTCCAAAGTCCCAAGGAACTCGTGGGAACACGGAGACTTGCATGATATCACAATTTGGAATTGCTTCTACAATCGCTCGTGAATTGCCTAAATGATTATAGTAAGCAACGCGAACTAATCTAGCCAATCGATCGGCAGACCAAAAAGCAAACGCGATGTAGAGCCACACTTGGTAGCCGAAGACAGATCCAAAGTGAGGCACGAGATGATACCAGCATCCAACCAGGGCGAGAATAATAAGGATGATGTGAGTTATGACAAAAACCTCGTAGAATTTGATGCGAAGTGGAAGCGAGGCGAAGGCGATTACTAGCGAAAGCGCTACGGTTGCAATGATTCCCCACCACTCCAGAAGATGTCAGTAAATTAAAGCCACTATATAATCGAGTACAATCGAGTACACTCGAGTAGTGTATACAATCTTCGTATCGGGACCACCCCAAAACTTGCAAGAAATTTTCAAAATGAGACCGAGGATTTCACTGGGAAGCAATGGAATGATAAACATACATAGAAAGGTTCCGCGATTTTGGCAACATAAGCTGCCGCTCCACCACTGCCCGGTTCAAAATACGCGACGGTATAACATATCGAATGCACCACGGCCTGTAGAACCGCCACCCTCGCAGTCCAACGATGCAAGGTGATAAAAGTTGATTGACCCCATCCGGTCAGGTTAATCAAGATATTATTCCTCCCCGCAAACAAGGTGGAAATGCTCATGTTGACCAGACTGAGAGTGCCCGTCCGATTTCCGACATACTCGCAGAGTTCAAATTGGGGGGCTGCGAAAAAGGTATTAGGGAAAAAAGTTCGAAAAGATACGGAAGAGAGAACCACGTTTAGAGCGATGTAGATGCCAATGAAGATGCTGAGTATTCTGCCTGGTAAATAACCGACATTGCCAGGTAAAGGTTCGAGATGCCGAGAGCCGAGTAGAGAAGGGAGGAAGATGTGTTGTTGGAGCTTAGCCCAGAGAGTTGAATAGTTCATTTGTTTTTGAAATCTAGGAAATATACTTCTGGCCTGTGCCAGAATTCCAGTTCCAACGCAGATGCCAATAACTATGAGATAGAGCATCACCCTAAAGTATTTTATGAGTCTAGAGCAAAGGAACGAGTTTGAATCAATGAAAGCAAAATGTGGGAGAACATACGAGTATCTCGTGTGAATATATTCCGATCTTGCAAATTCTTTTTCGGTGCCATGAGTGGCATAATACGTATTGCTGTTTACCAAGCTGGTGACGTTGAGCCATAATGCATCTTCCGAGAGCTCGTCTGTCGGAGCCGTAGCAGGTAAACTATCCTGGAAAGTCGGCTTTGGAGCACCTGCGACTGCTTGAGTACTGAAGCATTTGGCCTGCTTTTCGGCGCTGTATCCATCGGCATCACAATTTTGTTGGATGCAGTATGCCATTGTCTGTAACCACGGGATATTTGTTGCGTAGCACTCGTCGCTAGTCATTATTTCCATAGCCATATCAGAGGACATTGACATATCCATGGACGTGTCATCGCTATTCTCAAAGGTGGTACAAGTGAGGTAGAGTGAGGATAAGGAGTCATGGCATGCTTGGCAGCAGAGGTCTTGGTACAGAGAAAGACCGAAACCAATGATGCCATAATCGGTTGCACTTACATGATAGATATCGAAGAAAATGAACAGAATGAAGAATGTAACTCTAATGGTCATTATATGGCGAGTCGCTCGCCGATTGACTAACGAACGAACGTTTGAATTCAGATTAGATATCAGAACGACGAAGTTGCAAGGAAGAGGTGTAAATGTAGTTCAACGTGCTTGATGAAGTACAATCTGAATGCCACACGCTGCTGCTAATAATATAGACGTAACAGTGGAAGATGAATAAGAAAGAGCGCCGCAACGAGTTGTTTTGAGCGACTCTAAAATTGGTCTGGTTGGTTGCTGCAAAGGTAGGTCCAGTGCAGGCTCATGTACAGGACATGATCATTATATTCATCTTGTATGAAACGTTACTAATGTAATGAATGGGAGTGGTTGGTTCACCAAAAATATGTGTTTTGGCAAAACATGTTTGAGAGGGAGATTGAGCAAGTTTCCAAAAGAACCAACTAGCCAACTAGCCCTAGCGAGGTCTGGCCCGCCCTCCAAGCAAATATTCCCTCCTCCTACTTTCAATGTATGGATTATGTCAGTGTCACCTCCCCAGTCTGGAACCTTGCGCTATGTATGCATAGACCATCCATATATTTGAGTGAGAATGAGGCACTTATCCCTTTCCTGAAACCTCACCTCACCCTGATTGGTTGATCGCTTGTAAATGCATATAGGATGGTTATCACCAAGCCAATTGGTAATGTACTGTGCGCAAACTTGAGATGGGCAGCAGATCATCTAGCAATCGCAAAACCGATATGACAACAATGAGTAGAATAAGTAAAACCCAACTTGATAACAAATAGAATAGAAGGAGTGCTAGTAATATAAGCGAGAAGTTGGACTACGATCAAAATTCCCTTACAGACTATGAAAGGAATGGAGAGAAGATAAGAGACTTATCATCAAGATTAATATTTATTATCTCGCATATCAACCATTCATGATGTCATCTAGCGAACTAAAATTCTCATCTCTCCCATTTCCCATCTCAAAGCCTGCTCCCCCCGTCCATCCATCCATTTACCAATCTCACAGAATAATCAGTCGCTCTTTTTCGGATATTCGCAGAACACAAACCACTCCATATGGATCAAAATGACGCAAAGCTCAAAATGTCATATACTGACTGGTAATCTAATACTCAGCATCACCCTCCTCAGGCTCCAAACTATCAGCAGCAACCTCTTCATAATCTTTCTCCAATGCTGCCAAATCCTCTCTTGCTTCGCTGAATTCTCCCTCCTCCATACCCTCACCAACATACCAATGCACGAAAGCACGCTTGCTGTACATAAGATCGAATTTGTGATCCAATCTTGACCAAGCCTCGGCGATAGCAGTAGTATTGGACAACATACTGACAGAACGATCGACTGATGCGAGAGCACCATCGTTGGGTGCAGAAGATGGGACGGACATAGGCTTTTGGTAGTTGATGCCGAGCTTGAAACCAGTTGGACACCATTCGACGAGGTTGAAGGATGTCTTGGCCTTGAGGGAGGCAACAGCGGCGTTACAATCACGGGGAACGACATCACCACGGTAAAGGAGGGCTACAGCCATGTATTTTCCGTTGCGGGGATCGCAGACAACCATTTGATTGTTTGGCTCAAAGCATCTATATATATAGTCAGTATGTAACACTAATTCTAAATGGGAAAACGTACTGGAGGGTCAATTCTTGAGTCTTGAAGCTCTCGTGAGAACTTCTTGCAGCAGAAATGACTGGAGCATAACTGATCAATGGGTAATGAATTCTTGGGTAAGGAACCAAGTTTGTTTGAAACTCATTGAGATCAACGTTCAAAGCACCATCGAAACGAAGCGACGAGGTAATGGAGCTGACAACTTGAGCAATCAACCTGTTGAGATGCTCGAAAGAAGGACGAGGGATGTCCAAATTGCGGCGGCAGATATCGTAGACAGCCTCGTTGTCAACCAAAAAGGTGCAGTCGGAGTTTTCGATAGTGCTGTGGGTGCTGAGAACAGCGTTATATGGCTCGACAACAGCGGTGGAAACTCTTGGAGCTGGGTAAACTGCGAATTCGAGCTTGGATTTCTTGCCGTAGTCGGTGGAGAGACGCTCAAGCAAGAGAGATCCGAAACCAGAACCGGTTCCGCCACCGAAAGAGTGGAAGATCAAGAAACCTTGAAGAGAAGAGCAGTTATCCTAGTGGCAGAAAATTAGTAATGCCAATTATAGACACATGAAATTTCCCCTTACCAGAACACGACGAATCTTGTCCAAAGTACCATCCAAGATCTCCTTTCCAATTGTATAGTGGCCACGGGCGTAGTTGTTGGCAGCATCCTCCTTTCCACTGATCAGAAGCTCGGGATGGAAAAGGGATCTGTAATCACCAGTTCGAATCTCGTCGATTGGAGATGGGTCGAGATCGACGAAGATGGATCGAGGTACGTATTTACCGTTACCGGTTTCCGTGAAGACGGTATCGAGTTCACCAGATTCGTGGATGGCCTTTGCCTCTGGGTTAGGACGACCATCTTGTAAGAGACCATGCTCAAGAAGATATCTAAACTATCAGTATGCAGTCGAGTCGAGTATACTCAATAGGATCAGATCAACTTACAGCTCCCAAGCACTGTTACCAAGCTGAGTACCAGCTTGACCGATATGGAGGTGAAGAATCTATAATGAATGAATCGTCAATTAACAATCAATGCGACGAGAACATAATGTATGGACGAATGGGGAGGATATCGATATCTCCTTGAGAAGAGGTGGTGTTGAAATAGAGAATTGTTTTATTGATTTACCTCTCCGCGAGTCATCTTGAATTAGCCTTTTCGAAGTATATGGGGGGGAGAATGAATTGAAGTCGACGATGAGATATGGCAAAAGATGTTCCCCTTCGCGATCTCAGTGATGCTGGGTTTATGTTTATTTGGTGAAAGAGTGGATTGCTGGCAACTTGTTCAAAGTTGATGATTTCCTATTCCTCTCACTTGTTGATTTTGAATGTGGGGCCAATGGCAGATAACGCGGCGGTGTACGAGAGTAGATTTTCAGGGGTTATTCGAGTGACGCTAGACCGGATTTGCTCATTTACTTATCTTCCGTACCTACATTTAATGTCACGTGTGTTGATCGAGAATTCATGAGTTATCTAGGTATACTCGAGTACTTCCGTCAAGAGGTACAAGATAATAAGAGGTTAAAAAGTTATCATTATTGAGGTTATTCCTAAGTGTAGATAAGTATAAGTCTAAGTGTAAGTGTAAACGTAATATGAGCTGGTGCATTCATCAATATATTTCACTATCTTTGACAACTTCGTGGTTCTCTCTCTTCCTCTATTTCGAACTAGGAGAAAAACGTCGACACGATTTTAATTAAAAAAAAAGTCATCATTGAGTGAGGGGAGAGGCTACATTATTGTGAATTTATCTCATGAATTTTGAATAATACAAGCGTATGAAAAGCTCCTATCCGTGATTTAGTATACATCGAAGAAGAAAGCAAACAAAAATAATGCTCTGCAAAAGAAATGAGAGCTTCGGAAGATTCAAAGCAAACATCTTCTGCACGAATTGTGCTCTAACGCCGAAAGGAGAGTTTGGAAAACAAAAGCACACTGCTTCTTCCCACTACCAATTTTGCCCATTATCCTCACACAAATTTCCTCTGTACCCCTCTATACCTTGGACTGGAACTTAGTAATTAAGTTCTCCGGATCCAGATCCAGCAACAGCATCGAGATCTTCATAAGATTTTATACTTCTGCCGGCTGTTGCTTCACGGGGTCCGACAGTGGTACCGCCCGGAGCTACTCCGTCGCCCCATCGGCTGCCGCCACTAGCTGCCGCACCGCCACGGCGTGGGCCACCACTACCGGGAGGGCTTAGTCGACCTGCATTCGGGTCCCAACGATTCTGATTGGTTCGACGATCATATGGACCAGTTCGATTGTTTGTTTGGAATCGACCACCTCTTCTAATGGGACCAGGGCCACGATTGTCAGGGCCACCGTTCCAGCCCATGGGAGATTGAACAGCATGACCCGCAAGGAAAGGTGGGAAGCCGGTAGGTGGGGGAAAGCCTTGTATGGGATGGAGGCCGTTCAATCCAAAGTTCTGAAGATTGAAACCACGTGGAGTACCTGCTGGCATATGACCAATAGCTGGAGGGAAATGTCCATTGCTATTGGCATCCGATCTTGATGGAGCAATGTGCGCAGGATCGAGAACATATGTATTGACAAGATTAAACTATACATGTTAGTTTGGACAATAGCAAAAGGTTCAAATAACTTACGTCTGTCTTCATGCTTTCGAGCCATTCAGGATGTCTTTTTTCAACGTGCTTCTTCCAGAAGTGTTCCTCTTTGAATAATTTGGTGCAGTCTGGAACCCTGCATCTATATTTGTGATCATCTTCTTGCTTCACAAATTTGATCAACTCATCTTTCAGAGAATCATCAGTTGGCTTTCCACCAAGTTTTCGCACATCAACATTGTCCGGATCGAGGATTTGCAGGATCTTCTCCTCAAACGTTCTGACCCAATTGAAAGCGCGTTGAAGTTGTTGTTCTGCCTTGGAAATATTGTTGCGACTGAATTTGCGCTCACCCTCCGGAGAGGAGGGATCCAGCTCCATTTCATCCTTGATAGGTTTCTTTCCAGGAAACACGTCACCAGATGCACTTGCGCGAGCAGCTACTTTGGCCGATGTGGTAAGAGTGTTACGTGGTCGTCTGAGATGACCTCCAGGGCATTTTCGTGTGAGCTCGTGAATCGAATCACTCTCGAAAACACAGAAGAAGCAAAAGTTGAAGACACGTCGTAGATATTCAACCATAAGATCAAGCTGCTTCTTCTTGACAAGAAGTTCTTCATCATCAATCTCATCGAAATCGAAAGCACCTTCCTCTTCTTCCTCCCCTTCCTCCATCTCCTCGAAATCTTCACCTTCGTCCATTGCTTCGTCAAGACCAAGTGCATTCTTACTTTTCTTGGCTTTTTTGGCAGTGGGAGCTGTGACTGGTGGTTGAAGACGGCCTTGATTCTTCAATTCATCCACTTTCTCCTCAATCTTTAGGACAGCATTGAAGTCGGAACCAAAGTCTTCTTCGAACTTGTTGACAAGGCGGGTGGCCAAGTCAAGATCCTTCTCAATGCGTTCAGGGGCTGAAAACAGATCCCAAAGTGCCTTCTTGCGCGGAAGATTTGGTGGTACATGAACACCGACGTGGCAAGTAAAGTCACCTCTAACTTCATCCTTGACGGTCTTTCCATTGATTGCCTCGAGTGCCTTCTGGGCAGTAGTGAGTGGAGCTGCTGGTTCTGCAAAGGTATCATCTGCTTCATCATCCTTTATTTCAGGTCGATCAAGAATGGCAGCCGAATCGGGCGCGGGATGAAGCATAACCCAGCCAATTCTATGGTAGCGTTTGCTTGGGTTTGGATCGCTCAAGCTAAGCCACTTGAAGCCACCCTCGTCCTCACCCAAGTGCTCCTTGCAGAAAGATTCGAGATTCGTGCGGCTAACATGAGGCGCAATCGTCTTGATAAGCAGTGTAGGTTGGAAAGCGTTCTCGTCTCGGATATCCCCACCTCTCGAAGGAACTAAATCACCAACACCTAAAACCTCATTGGCAGCGGTTGTCTCTCCCTCTTCCTTTTCGATAATACCACCAGTGCCGTTGCTTTCGCTTTTCGGGATGCCTTCCAAAGAGTATTCATCGAAAGTTCCGGATTCGAGATCTTGCTCCCACTGGCTATAATTGCCGCGGCGGAACTCGTTGACTTGTAGACGTAAGGCATCTCGCATCTCGGGTACGTATCTCTCCATAAACCACTGTTCTCCTTTGTGCTCCTGCACAAACGTACGTGCCATCCTAGCTTGAAGTTCTTCTTTGTATGCATCATACGCAACTTGGATGCGAGCCTTCTCGGTGTCACGATCTTCTTCACGAGGTCTGAAGATTTCACCACGCTTTCCAGATCTAGCGCGCTCCTTTTCTTCCTTGATCTTCTCATTCGTGCGCCACCATTCTCCATAGTATGAAAACCCAACTTGGAAGGGCAAGATGACTGGATCCGCAAGTGGATTGGAAGTGACTGGAGGAGGAGCACTGGAATCTTGACCGGGCACATATCGATCAATATTGGCTGGAGCAGGTGAAGCAATTCGTCTTCGATCCTCGCGGTCCCTCGATGATCTGTAGTCATCTCTATCTCTTGTTCTACCACCGGTTTCATAACGCTCTACTGGAGATCTGGAGCGGTCGCGTGTGTTTCGTCGTTGCCTATCACCGCCAACTAAAGAAATAATCATGTAAGCATAAGAGTAGATATAATATGCATACCGACCCATGAAAGTATCTGAAGCGGTTGTATCGTAATAATCAAGCTGACGAGAAGAGTATTTCAACATCCAGGCTCCATGCCTCGCATTCCCGTGCAGCTTTCCGAAAATCAAAGGATCATTGAGCTAACAGAATTCGACATACCAGGAGATCTACCGCGGTAAAATGATTCGCGGTCGCGTTCAATCTTCACGCCTCTAAAACCATCGTCGCGTTCATTTTTAACACCATTTCTGAAGCCATCATCACGTCCAGCCCAATTCGTTCTTTCGGTTGGCGACCGAGCGAGCGGTGGCTCTCTGTTGTAACCATTGTAGCCGTCCATATTGTAACCGTCCAAGAATACTCCGCCTTTGCCTTTCTTTCGATATTCAGGCTCTGGACCGATCAGACGTTTTGGTAGGACAATTTCGTTATAATCAAGACCTTTTAAACGGAATTGGTTTGTGGAATCGGTTTGTGTCGATTGCGATTGTCAAGTGACACCTGTTGATTGTCGGGAGGTGATGACAACAAAGCTACTGCTGTTTGATAACATGATTGCCCGTTAGAGGATTACTCAAAAATGTAATATAATCAACAAGGTTATGTTTGAAGTGGGGATATAAATGCGATATAAACTGGGAAACAAGAGGCAAGAATGGAGTAGAAAAAGAGGAGTAAAAGAGGTCAGCGCCTATAGATGGCAGATAAAAAGAAAACGACGACAACTTGTTGTTGTTGATGTGTATGCGATCTGATGTGATATTGATGTGTGATTGAATTCAAGACTGAAATTGAATAATCGATCAAGAAGAAGGAAATCAATTGTTATGTTATGTGCTATTTATCGCAATGATGTACAGAAAAAGGATGTAGTATGTGTGTATGGGTTTTTGAGGACAAGATTTTTATAAGAAGAATAGAAGAATAGGACTGACGAACAAGATTCAGGTATGAGTAGCTGCTGTTTAGAATAAAACTTTTCTGCCAAATCAATATTGGATGGATGTTGTTGATTAAAGGTCGTCGGAGGAGGAGGAGACGGAGAAGGAGGAGGATTGGGATAGGATTATCAAAGGGAGCTCTCTTGCGCTTTCGCGCCGTGCTTATTAATCAAGGTAGCACAGTCCAGGTCAATAATCAATAATAGACTAGTGTGATAGATAGCAGTCATAGCACTCGCGAAAAGCGGAGTATGGTTATTATAGCAAATATAGTTTAGTGTACTTCGTTTAAGAGCATGAAATGATGATGATTGGCTATAATCCAAGATAAAGAGGTGGATACAGACTTTTATAATCGAGGGACCAATTAAATGACTTCAATCCCCAGAATTAAGGATATCTCCAAATGCAGCTCTCCAAATAAAGCCATGAAATGATAATGATATGCATGAAGAAACTCATAATGGGTTCAGGTTCATCCCTTTGGCTGGTTCGTAAGGAACAAAGCCAAACTGATGGGACGATATCTACTAGGTACCTAGGTATATATATCTACTCGAGTACTCATATATACTTTTCTATTGACCAATGTGTAAACTCCTCCTTGCATTACGTAACAATAAGTACTGAGTACCTAGTAATAAGTATTCCAGCAAACCGAGGTTCTCAAGCATCTCAAGCTTCTCACTCCACCCACCAGCTACTTCGCATAAGACAAACCGTACGTCATCGAGGGGATGAGCTGATGATTCCACGTGTCCACATTCAAAAGCACATAAAGTGATTACTTTCGACCTCTACTAAACATTTCTTCTTCAAGCAATTACTAAAAGCTCAACCCGTCAGTCAACCAGCATCTCCATCCACCATGACGACCTTCATTCCCAGCTTAACGCTACCGGCAGCCATATTTGCCAATCCAACTGCATCGATCCTCCTCCCCGTTGCTCTTGGAACTGCTGTTGGTTTCTCTGTTCGACGTATGTACTCGTATTCCCTTCATATCCTATACCTTTCACTCCACTCGCTCATGTATATCATAACCCATCATGCACAACGAGTCGCAGCAAGCCAACCTCTCAAAACCAACAACACTAACACCCAATTCAGCCAAAGAAACCCAAAAGACCTACATGGCACTCAAGCAACCTCCATTTCGTCCACCCCCATATGTCTTCGGGCCCGCGTGGACCCTCCTCTACGGTCTCATGGGATACTCTGCCTACCGCGCATATTCTACCGGAATGTCCCCTCTCGCATCTACCGAAAAACATCTCCTTACCAAACAAGGCGCTACTCTATACACCATCCAGTAAGTAATCTCTACGCAAAGAATCCCCCAAATCCGCCCCTGCACACCCCATTATCCCCTCACAACCCACGCACTGACCCCCCTCCCTCCCCTCCAGACTCGGCCTCAACCTAATCTGGATGCCCCTCTTCTTCACTCTCAAAAAGCCCATCCTCGCCACCCTCGACATCATCGCCCTCACCAGCGTCGTCTCCTACCTAACATACACCTGGGGAAAAGTCGACTCCGTTTCTGCCTGGACACTCGCACCTTATCTCGGCTGGCTGGGATTCGCCACCTATTTAAGCGCCGGCGTCGGTTACCTCAACGACTGGGACTTTAGCGATAAGGAAGTTAAGAAGAGTCCCAAGGACAAGGGCAAGGGAACTAAGTATGTGGATGAGAAGGAGGAGTAGAATTATCTGTCATTTGTCAACCTGATGACGCGAGGGGGCGACCAGGATGGGTGGGTAGTCTGTCTGATGTTATGAGATGAACGACAAGGAGTTGGAGCACTAAATAATAATACAGGAGAGGAGGAGCAAGGATTTCGACACCTGCTGGAACGGAAAATGATGAGTTTTGCTTTTTTGGGGGGGGGAATGCGGGATTGCACTGGATTGATTGATTGATTTTCCAGATATTATACCACCACATCTAATAATCATACTACAGTTTTTTGATTTATTTTACAATACAATACAATACAACCAAATCTATCACGTGAATGTGTTTGTTTACTCTCCTGGCGCCGTGGGTTGTTTTCTAATGCCTGGCTAGGTAGGTTCTTGTGTTGATGAGGTATGCCAGTATACGAGTGAGTAGAAGTGAAGACATGTATAATAAAGCGATCTCACAATCATATACTCGAGTAGATATCACCCTTTGAAGTGATATATATTGCATATAAAATATAAAATAATATAATTCTCTAGTCCCAGTCTCGCTATAAAGTAAGTAGATCTATCTAGCCTGAACAAACCCATCCCATCCCATTTTATCCCCTCTATATATGAAGATCGTAACGCTAAGCTAAACCCAAGCCCTCGAGCTGTTCTAACTCGACACTGCCGTTATAAATTTTTGATTGAACCGCGAATCCTACCCTATGAGAGGATCGTCTAGGTTCGTCTTATCTCACCATCCATCACCTCTCCTTTGAGAATCAACCGAGCGAGTTGACCTGTCTATGATATCCATGTACGCCCCTCCAACGCCTATCCCCAATGATTTTCATTTTCCTAGCCGAAAGGAAGACCCGAGATAATTTTTCTACTATAGCCAGCCACCCCATAAGATGATAAAGTTCCAATTCTATGTACATGTGTACCAGCATGTGATCACCTGAGATTAAGAGAGATGGAAACGACTCTTTAACCCGTCGTAAATCATGAATATGAATGCCGAGCTAGGTGCTGACCGCATGACTGTAATGCCACAACCTCGATACATGCCTCTCATGCCATGTTGTTTCCAGAGAAGAGCGCCTTCTTGCATGAATGTTGTGCGCGGTGCTGTGGACGAGGTAGAGGCTGTTTGCATGCGGGATTTAATTGTGTCCGCGGGAAAGAAGAGAAAATTATAAGACATGCCTGCAGAAGCGCCGGCGAGAGCTTGTTGCCAAACGGGTAGAGGCGCTAGCTCGGTAGATAAAATAGGAGATTGAGTTTGAATAGAACTTTTGGCGTTCATTGTTCGGAAGAGTGAAGTAACAGTCTCCTTACTACCGAACCAAGCTGCGCATCCACCGGTTTCACGGATCAGGGTGCCTAGTTGCCCATTCCAAAAACCGCGAATACCTTGATGATGCCAAACCTCGCGAATAACTGCTGAGACTGTTTTCGCAGCAACAGGAACTGAACTGTTTGCTGCGGCTGGAACTTGTATTTTGCATTTGACCAACTCGATGGGCGTAAGAACCAACGAAGTGAGTGCGCCCGATAGTGCACCAGTCATCCACAAAGCCTGCAGAGGAAGTGGTTGATCACTTTTATATACCCCGGCCTTGATGAGCGCTTCTCTACTGACTTGCTCCCAGAAAAAGAGACTGCTGGTCTCCAGAGCAGCTCCAACTAGTGGAGCACTGATTCCCCTATATAGCCCCAGAATCCCATCGCTGCGAATTGATTGTTTGAAACAATCAAGAGGTCCTGTATACTGTAGAGGAAGATGGTAGGGCTGAGATTGCAGTCGAACCTTCACCGTGTCGAAAGGATATTCGATATATTTTCCAGCGACTCCAGCAATCTATTCATTTGTTAGCATTTATCTTAATTGTTCCTGTCGTTGGTCCCTACAGAGCCGTAAAGACAATCCTCCACAGAATTCATTAGAGCCTCTCGTCCTTTGGAGACTACTTTCCGAGGAACGTCGGGATTGAAGTTTGCTGTAATAGTTGCTGCCATTCTAAATGAATCGTAGCTGCTTGTGTGAAACAGGGTGATATGCTTCCAGGAAGGATGATGTACTGTTATTTGACTGCCCCGTTGCAGTTGATGGTTCTCGATTGTCTGCCAATGAATGCTAATAAAAAAAATACAAAATGGCTCGAGAAGGATGGGGGCCTTTGCACGGCTCTTTATAAACTGAGGAGACCTGGATATTTGCGAGTCCTTGTGCCGTGTGAATGAATAAGGTTACCGGCTGAGTTGTGTAATTGTTTGCAATATATTTGCGGTCTGATGTCTGATGTAGTCAAGTTTTCTTTACCAACAATGGGTTACACCCAGATCTATCTTACTCTCTCGTAATTTATTATAGATAACTCGTAATAATATGAATCAAAGGGCGCCCCACAAACGACGAGGGTAAATTGTTCTCCAACAAGCCAACCATATTGTTAGAAAGACATGATAAAGGAGATGTGCCAAGGCAATAGATATATATGTAGTGGAGTTGTTGTAAGGACTTGAATGTTGTTGTAGGACAGTAGGACAGTAGGAGAGTGAAGTCCGATAATCGTGGAATAATTTAGGAGGGCCGTCACAAAGTGAAGTGGGGGGGGGAAGGATGGAGCTCTTTTTTATCAGATTGAAAATCTGCGAAGTCTCCACCAAGTTTGTTTGTCGGTCCCGTCTTCTTTTCCAAAAAGCTGGGGATTTTAATACCGCAGTGTGAAAATAATAATATGATACTGTAATATACTGTATATATATATTGTATATGTATGTTATATATGAGTTATATATGTATCTAACAATGAAGTGACTCGAGTTCAATTATCAAGTGCATTGTATAAATATTAATTAAAAGATCAGATAATAATCGAAAAAAATGACTCAAAGAATAATAATTTTGAATAGAGAAGAGTCCAGATTGGCTTAGCGTTCCCACTAGCATACACAGATAAGCATCGATTGCGCTTATCGAAAGCAAAAAAAAAAGTTCATGATTTGATTTGAGTTTAGATATTCTAACGACAAATAAGTTTGGCGTGCGACGATCACAACACCCAACATAAATCCCTCAACGTCCGTACACATACTTAATTATAAAACATTGGTGTCACTGCTGGTTTCTCATTTGGTATATCAAAAATGTCTACAGAAATGGCCCCTGTCACTGTTGCAACTGAGTCGACTGTCCCAACCTTGGTCGTCCTTCCACAAGGAATGCGCAAAAATGGTACGTATACGTTCGCATTGATGCTCTTCGTTTTCTTCCCAGCATCATTTCGCTGATATCATAATCCCTAGGCAAACAATGGCATCCTGTGAAGAAAGCCTTCCGACCAAGGGCTGGAAATACTTCCTACGAAAAGAGAAAGGCAAATGATGATGCAGTCGCAGCAACTAAGGCTAAAGAAAAGGATATGAAGGAAGAGAAAGAGGCAGCAAGACAGGTCAGCATCAATCGAACTCCCACTCGAGTCATTCTAATTGTTGGAATAGGCCCATATAACAAAGATTAAGGAAAAGCGCGCCAACAAGGAGGAAAGAGAACGATACGAGAAAATGGCCGAAAATATGCACCAGAAGCGTGTCGACAGATTAAGGAGAAGAGAGAAGAGAAACAAGATGTTGAAGTCGTGATAGATGACCTTCTGGGACGGAGCATGGCGTATGGAATGAATTGGAACATATTGAGTGCAATGTGCTGATATGGTTGATTTGCGCAAGTCACATATAATGCGTCGAGGGATGTTCAGCCATCAATGGAATGATAGATGACTACTAGAAGCCGGGTATAAATGCGCAGTCGAGGACTGTCCCTCTTGTTGGCGAGGATGAAGTCCGCTGGGACACAAGTGAAGCCATCTTGAAAGAAGTTAATAATGTCGCCGAAATGGGAGATGATATCTTCCATGACGATTAAAAAAAAAATCTATTGGAAGTTAGGGCGCTGGGTATATTAGCTATTTTGAGTATATGATAATTGCTGAGTACTATCAGAGACCATTAGAAATATCGAATATTCCCAAATATTCTCTTAAATGTCATCGTATGAACCAGCTCTTCATTCTTCATGGATAAGTCCAAATCCTTGCGGAGTACCGTAATTGCATTAATGGTTGCTAAAGCTTCCCATATGATTCTCTATATCACTCTATATCACATTGAAGCTCTCAACAACCTGAAACCAGACACAGCTGACCACGGACCAAAGAGCTAGTCATGTCTTCCAACGGTGATACATCAAAATATGTTTCTCCAAATAAGCCTCGTTATCAGGTCACACAGTCCGTATCTGAAGCATCAACCCCTTTAAAACCTCATCGATCGCATCGTCACCACCACCATCATCATCCGCATATACATCGTCGAGACAGGGACGAGAAATCGTCCCAATATACTCTGCAGAAGGCTCTCAATCCATCTAGAGAAGTGTCGAGAAGTGAGGGAGTTTCTCCAAACGAAAGTCGTAATGGAAGCCGCAGGCCTAGCATCTTTGGGTCTGCAGTGGATGGCTTCGATTTGCCTCGAGACAACGAAAGAAGGCCTTTAAGGGAAGGCGAGCTCGAAGCCGAGAAGGAAAAGGGTGCCATGATGGCTACGTTTGTATTCCTTGCCACTCATGCCTCTCTCACGCTAACGTGCTGGATAGGGAGTTGCGAAATACTTTGGCGGACGTCAACATTGTGGCAGATAATACAACAAGGCAGCTGGACACGACATATTATTCAGTTTTAGAAAAACTAGGGGATCTTCATAAGACGATTGACTCCCTCAAAGAGTTGGCAGCTATGACGAGACAATTGAACGAGGAATTTAATACGGAGGGAGAGGAGCTTGTACAAGAAAGTCGAGCACAATTAGAAGGTTTTGAAGGATTCGAAGCACAGGAAAGGATAATCAAAGCATTAGAGAAACGTGTGAAAGAAGGACGAGATACAATCAACACGTTGAGTGGGCGGGTAAATGTTGTTAAAAAGCGAGTCAAGGGCTGGGAACAAGCAGAGCAGGAATGGCAAGACAAAACACGAAAGCGACTGAAGATGTTGTGGATTCTCATGTCAATATGCGCGACTATTTTGCTATCAATTGTTATTTTGGCGTACATCCCATCGAGAGGGCAAGGATATGGAGCTGCAAAATTCAACGATTCCAATTCGATGGCGCCGAGGGAGTTGGAAAAGGTCAAAAACGAGACGATAAATATGCAGAACCCTACTTTGGATACGAGTATATTGGGGAATTCAACACATGGGAGTGAAGTCATCAACAAGGAAGCAGGCAAACCGGCAGAGGACCCAAGACTTAAGATATTCGATGAGATATGATTTATTGGTACAAGAAGCACGCACAAGGTTCACATCTCGCAGCCCAGCTCCAATCGCGAATAGTACCACTTTTTCCAAGCATACTACGCCCTACAGGATTAGAAAATCAGTGGGTCTAGGTCTGGTGACATAATATATTTAGTATGCCGAGCAACCGGATGTTGGTCAATATCAGAAGAACCTGGCAATACGTATACCTATCCTCGTCTTAGCATTTTTGAACGTTTGTACACTCGAGAGTCAGAATAGGAGTAACAGTAATGGTAATATGTGTGTACAAGTAGATAAGTATTGAGGACTCGCGTCTTGGGAAGCGAGACGGGGTCGATGTCGACAGCGCCATTATGATAAGCTGCGTGTCTAATGCTCCATTAGGTACACCTTGTACTTGCCAATGTATTCGTACTACTCACTAGATAGGTACTCTTGGGAGAATTGACTTTAGGTTTATTAATATCTAAAGTTCTAGATTAGTGGCAACCTCCAAGCCACACCCCTCCCTACCCCTCCCTGCATTGTAACAATTGAGATTCAAAATCAATATACTGTACGTACTCGTGTATAAGTACCTAGCTTTGGGCTCTGAATGTACAATATTTTGCTGTGAAATTGATACGTTTGTTTATATGACTCAAACTCAGGTTATTTTGGATTTGTCTACTGTGCCTTCTTGTATTGAATATTCGGATTCTTCTCGAGGCAAGAGTAAAGTAAAACATCATCTCAACTACCCCGCTGCACACGCACAGTAAGCTACTTTAACCATTGCATAGCCTATAGCCTATAGCATCAAATCTTTCAAATCTCAAAACAATATTGAAATCCCTCAACAACGAGTAACACGATCACATAAAAGCTCAAGAGTCGTACGGGTTCTTCCATAAATATACACAAAGAAGCACCCAAAATAGCGGCTCGATGAACGACGAAAATAGGATTGAAGGGAGAAATCCCGTCATTCCCTCCTTACCATCCAAAATGGTGGCAGATGGTACCATATTGTCGCCCACGAGAAGTGTCTTTGGGGACGATAAAGGTCAAGCCCTTACTGGAAAGCAAGAGCATTGTATGTATTAAGCAAATATACCTTTTGGCAAACAGGATGGCTAACCTTCTGCAGATTTGAAACGCGAGTTGATCTCCCAACAAGTGAAATACGAAATCACCGAGTTAAACTCTCCAACGGCATTACAAAGATTTGGTGCCCCGTTTAAATCTGATCGCGGGGAAGTATCTCCTATGGATTCCGACCTGCCGATTCTCAGATACATATTCGTACATCATGTTCGCGAGTTTCCATTCTTAGACAAGGCGAAGGAGAAGGAATTTTGGCAAGATAAACTACAGGTGGTGAGCTCAAGAAAGTCCTCGGCCCCTTGAGAGTAGTGTATCTAACGAAGTCTATCATGCAAGTTTCTACAATCTTTCGCGGAGAAACATATCTCGTCATCCGAAGACAGACTCGAGGAAACGAAGCGCAGAAAGCTATCTTTAAAATGTCAGAAGCTAGTGGAGTTGATGATGGTGTCGGGTATACCAACGGCTTCAGGGTATGAAGAGAGGATTAGGTTCTCTGAATTAGAAGTTGTCGATGCGGGCGCTATCGAGCTTGGAGTTCTTTCGACTATGCCCGAAGGTCATTATCTACACGGCTGGGATGTCAACGTAGCGGGAGTCAGAACAACTAAAGTCAAACGAAACATCAGATACCATAAGCATGCTGTGAGTTGATCACGGCTATACATTGTGGAACAATTACTTATATCGCCATAGGAATTTGTTCTGCGGGTCAAGAGAAAGGGGGGAGTGCCATACTTTATTGGGCGTAGATATGGTGATTTCAATAGACTTCACAAGAGGCTACGAACAGAACTTCCTGGCAAAGTCCTCCCATCGATGCCTAGGAAAAACAAGGAAAGTTCAACTGCCTCAAACCTACTTAGTGGTATTACGGGTGGCAAGGATTCCGACGCGTCTTCTATGTCCTCGGTTTCGTCAATGGGAACCATGGGAACTATGGGCACCGAAAATGGCTTGAAGAATTTGTCTGTTCGTGGTTAGTTCATAAACTTCCTGCTATTTTTTGATGAGTAAGGGCTGATTTGATCAGATCATCGCCACTCCGGGTCAGCAGCTTCGTTCGGCAGGTCATCTCCTCGATTGTCGACATCATCCCCACGACCATCGGTAGACAGAAGGCCCAAACCCCCTTTGACTCCTGTGACAGATACGAATGTGAGTTTTTCTATTAGACTATTGGGATATCATGAGCTAATTTCACCAGGGTGTAACTTTATGGCGAGAAAGCCAGCGCATATCCTTGAGGGCATTCCTCCGTGGTCTCCTTGCGAATCCCCAGATTGCTGGAACCCGAGCAATGCAAGATTTTCTGTCAAATCAGCCTATTAAACTAAGCGATGAAGACGTAGAGGATATTGAGAAAAGAAAGCTTATGGATGAGAAGAGAGTTGTAGAGCAGAAGCAGTTTTATGAAATAGCCAGGAAGCGCGCCGCTGAATTAGACATATACATGGAAGAGTAGGTACCTCGGCTGGAGCTTTATTATGTATTCATCGACTAACCGTTCTAGATTCCGTCGCGATATTGTGGAAAGCAATGGTCTCACCAAATTGTTCAAAGAAATCAAGGATAAGCCAACTATCCCAGATCTCAGCATCCAGTACCAAAAGTTTGCAGAATGGCTACGTATCGAAGTAGCTGCGACTCTCTACCATTTGTTCTTAGCAGAAGATAACTCTCCAGAACTATTTGCCCAAGCTAAGAAAATCCATTCAATGATACCGTATACGATTATCAAGAATGCAATTCGGATAGCAAATCCCGCAGCTGTTATGTCTAGCATATTAGACATCTTTCTAGCTCAACCCTTAGGAATGAGATCGCTCATGCAAAGAATCTTTTCTCTAACATTGAATGATGGCATCAGAAGTTTCCAAAAAGCGATTGATACTCTACAAGAAAAAATCAACGAATCTGTGTTCTGCGAAAAATTGAAAAGGTTTTCTGACAGTCCGGAAGATCTCAAGAATGACATACGGGCTGATGCGGAGGAGAGTAGCGTGGACTTGATTGTCGCGATTCTGAGGTCAGAAGAGATTGAACCGGGCCTAAATTCCGCACAGATTGGCAAGATTTTCAATGCCTATGTCGCTTGGAATAATGCCGTGGAGAACGTCGACGAAGAGATGAAGCAAGGTGCACAATTATTCTCATACTTGAAACAGCTCCTAAAATTATACACGAGACAACGGGATAAGGCTATGATGCTCAATATGGTTGAGGAGCCAGTTACATTACGTCTTCTTCGCGATCTGTTTACCATCTTCTACGAGCCTTTAGTACGAGTGTACAAGTCAGCAAACGTGTACAACAGTGTCACTGATTTCGCGGATTTCATTGAGGATACGATAAGAGTAAGGATGTTCTATTCTCTTCGAGAGATAACAAAAACTAACGAAATAACAGGTTGTGGATAAATGCCGCGAACAAGATTTTTCAGCAGACCCTAATCAGACTGTCCAAGCATTCATCGATTTGTGCCAACGACACGAACACAATTTTTACAAGTTCGTTCACGAAGTACACACGCACGATAATGGGCTGTTCACACAATTAATGGGTTGGGTCGAAGGAATTCTCGAGTTCCTCCGACAAGGTCCACAGGGCGGAAAACTTGACATCAATGCGCTCGTGGCTGGTGCCGTGAGCATGAATCAATTGAATAAAGAAGTTGCCGTCAATGAAATCAACCAATTGATCACTTGGCAAGAAGCTCGTAAGAAGTGGCATTCTGATAAAACTAGACAGAAAATGGCGGCAGAAGGTACAGGCACCGCAGAGCAGGCACCAGGAGCACTGGTATTTAAGAGTGCCGATTTTGGGTTGGATGAAATGGATCTTGAGGAAATCAATTATGAAGATGATGAAGAGAGTAGTGATGAGAATGAGGAAGATGACGAACTAGATCCGATTGCGGCGGAGAGGAAGAGGAGAGCAAAGAAACAGGATCATTTGAGGAGAACCGCAGGTGAGCCTGCTAAACCGGATGTGGTAGAGGTGTATAAATTGAAAGAGGGATTCTTGAGTATGTTAAGGGGTGTACTTGCTGAGTAGTGAGTAGGTGTTAGTCTGGTGGGAGATAATAGATGTGTACCAGATTAGGGCTAGTGGTGTATCTCTGAGAAGGTGCCTGATTTTGGGGCACAATTAGAGCTTATGAAGAATTGGTGGGAGGATTGGTGGGAGGATTTGTGTGTTATGATTCATCATTGATATTGAAGTCGGATGACTATAATAGATGCAGCGAAAGAAAGATACATAAATAGCGGATACCAGAAATTAATATGATAGACGATCGATGTGTTATATTTATATGAAATGAATGGCCTGGAGATTCCATGAGGTGAACTTGACTTGAAGTGGACTTGACTTGAATGAGTAATGCATGTGGATCTGGCACTAATTTGATATTTTGGTCCTGGTGACGTTACTGTATATAGTGAGGATATCCGAAAATCTATTCTGCTAATTCATACTCATTTGAACTGTCTTCATAGCGGTCGTCGGTAGAGATCAATGAGATAGGTGATGAGGACGATATTATCTAAGAAATGCTTTTTAAATACTCGTATAGAAATATAACATTGATGCGATGAACTAATTTTCCTGTCTGCTAGATTCTAACTCCTCGCTTAAAAATATCCTGCAGAAAAATTCAATCACCAATTTTGAACATAACGAGAGGCTCCTCAATTGTCCCATTCTCTCACGAAAACGCAGACAATTATCCGCATAGTAAACCTGCCCAAAAAATATTACCATGCCTCCAGAAAAACCAATACCCTATCCCGACGATTTCTCCAACGCGGATGAATACGTCGACTCACTCCTGCACTTCGCAACCACCTCGACCATTTTCCAAACCCTATGCGGAGGTGTACATATCCTCGATTTCTTCATCCGAGAACCTAGTCTGTATCACAAAATTCTCCCGGAAGAATGGCGTGAGTGGCTTTTATCCTGTCCCTCCATGGACCTCCTCGATCTCCTTATGCGCGATGATCTCTCGCTCCCACGTGATGATCCGCCGCCGGAATCCTTGATGAAATATATTCAAGATATCCGCAAACATTCTCTGATCCGGACGGTGGAGAAGGAAAACTTAAGCACCACGAAATTACCGCGGAATGTGGCGGTGGGCATGATTCCGAAAAAAGTGCACGAGGTGACGAATTTTGCGGATTACGTGGTTCGGGTGGCGGATTCGGTGAAGGAGGAGAGTGGGAGGGAAATCACCCATTTTGTGGATTTTGGGAGCGGCCAGAATTATTTGGGGAGGACCCTGGCGAGTCCGCCGTGGAACCGATGGATTGTGGCGGTGGAGAGTAAGGGGGGGAATATCGAGGGCGCGAAGGGCATGGATGTTCTTGCGGGCATGGCCGAGAGAGAAAAGGTTATGAGGAATAAGAAGGTTTTTAGAGAGAAGATTATGGGGGAGGTAGGGAAGACGAGGAGGGTGGAGGGAAAGAGGGTCGAGGAGGCGGATTTAAGACCCGCGAGGGATTTGCAGACAATTTATACTCCTACTGATGGGAAGGGGTATATTCAGTATGTGGAACATCGGGTTGAAGATGGCGATTTATCAGATGTGGTATCTCAAATTGAGAATCTGAAAGTTTCCGCTCCATCCGAAACCCTCAATAATATCTCCGAACCCGATTCTTCCACCCCAGCTACAACAGAAGACATCGAATCTTGCGTCTCGGAAGCCACACCCCCGGAAATAAACCTAATGGCCATATCCATCCATTCCTGCGGCAATCTATCTCACCACGGTATCCGCTCTCTCCTACTCAATCCCTCCGTGCACGCAATCGCCATCGTAGGCTGCTGCTACAATCTACTCTCCGAACGCCTCACCCCCCCTTCCTACAAACATCCCCTACTCCGCCCCAATCTACGCGCCATGAATCTCCCCCCCTCAATCAGCACACCCATCCCCGCAGACCCCCACGGCTTCCCCATGTCCAATCGTCTAGCCACCTACAACGAAACGGGCATCACCCTCAATATAACCTCACGCATGATGGGGGTGCAGGCCCCCGGCAACTGGACTTCTAAAGACAGCGATTCCTTCTTCACGCGCCATTTCTATCGCGCGTTGTTGCAGAAACTATTATTGGATTATGGGGTTGTGCAGGCCATCCCGCTGGATACTTCGGATGATTCTGATGATAAGAATCCTTCTGCTACTTGTACTTCTCATGCATGCAATACCAATACCGGTACATCAGAGAAAGAAGCTGAAAAAGAAGATGAGAAAATCACTACTACCCCCATAATCATCGGGTCCCTGCGAAAATCCTGCTACACATCCTTCACGACCTACGTACGCGGCGCCATCCAAAAACTCACCTCTATCCCACCCTCATCCTCCTCCCCATCCTCCTCCTCCCCACCAATCTCCTCTCAACCCCCACCACCCCGCACAAGCATAACCCCCCTCCTCCTGACCCGCCTCTCCACTCTCACAGACACCACCCTCCAACACTACTCTGAAAAGTATCTCCCCCAGAAGGCCGAACTCAGTATTATATGGAGCTTGATGGCCTTCAGCGCGGGCGTCGCTGAATCCCTGATTGTGACCGATCGATATGTGTATTTGCGGGAGGCGATGCAGCGGGGCGAGTGTAGGGATGCGTGGGTCGAGGGCGTGTTTGATTATGGGTTGAGTCCGAGGAATTTGGTTGTGGTGGGTGTTAAATAGGGGAGAAGGGAGAGGGAGATGGAGATGGAGAAGAGAAGGGAGAGGGGAGAGGGAATGGTGGGGGGTAGCTGTGATTTTGGGGGTTTTGGTATGGTATAGAAGATAGAAGATAGATGGATGGATGAGAATTGATGGGTTTGTTTTAGACAGAGGTCAGATCCAACGCTGTTTTCTAGCTCTGTAGATATTTAGGCTGCAGTTGGATCTTTAAACGCAATCGAGTAAACTTTACATCAATGAACACATGCATTTATCAATCATATTTCGACTTCTCTAAAAACAATCATGAATCATAGAGCTGATGCCAAAAGGGGCTAAGCGAAACATGATATGCCGCTCACCACCATGCATTAATGTACATCTCTTATCATAAATATCATCTTTTCCTTTACCTTCCTGCTCTAAATACAGAATTTTTATCTGGATAAAGCGATGTCATCAATACGTAAAATCATTTTCACCGTCTCAGCCGCCAATTCAATAGCACTCGTGCTGACCAAAAGCGGTTGCAACACATTCTCATCAGCGATATCGACCTTGACACCTCCACTCTTGATACTGACACCTGCGTTTTTCTCTCCGTTGGCATGTTTGTGGCGCAGTTCGGTGACAACTTTGATGCTGTTGAGACCGGCGTTCTCGGCGAGCGTCGTGGGGATCACTTCCATGGCGTCGGCGAAGGCTTTCCAGCAGATGGCTTCGGTGCCGGTTAATTCTCGTGCTTGTCGTGCTAACTGCGATGCGATTTCAATCTCGGGGGCTCCTCCACCGGCAATCAGTGCCTTCTTCTTGACTAAACATCGGACGACGCAAAGGGCGTCGTGGAGACTGCGCTCGGCTTCGTCGAGAATGAGGGAGTTGGCGCCACGGCAGACGATGGAGACGGTCTTGCCGGCACTCTTGGTACCGGTGATTTTGACGAGTCTAGAACCGGAAGTTTGGGCTTCTTCTACGAGGTCGGCTGAGCCAAGTTTATCTTCAGTGAAGGAATCGATGTCGGCAATGGGTTTGCAGCCAGTGGATTTGCAGATGAATTCTACTTCATCACGTTCGATATCTTTAATGCAGAGAATGTTGAGTTTAGCAAGGAAGTGAAGGGAGAGTTCGTTAACTGCGTCACGGAGGATAGACTTTTGGATCTAAGGGTTATTGTTAGTACGGCTAAACTGGAGAGGAAGCTCAGAGAAGATCTATAACATACCAACAAAACGTTACACTTCGCCTTCTTGATCTTTTTAACTAAATTCAACAAATAGGTTCGCTCTTCTTTCAAAATTTTATCCATTTGTCTGTAGTCGTTGACAACGATTTGATTTTCCATCTGAGATATGTTAGCAATATTCGAGATCAAGTTTGCCTAGCACAACTTACATCAGGCTTTGGAGGACTGAGTTGAAATTGAATAAGCCCAATCTTTGCCTTCTCCATTCTGATAGGTCCACCTCCGTTCTTCAAGACACCTTGTGTCAAAACTACTCCCTCAACCATCTCACTATCTTCGATGGTACCTCCAGCCTTTTTAACTATTCTAATATTCTTCAAGTCCACATTTTCAGCAGTCTTGATATCGATTGTCTTTGTAACAGCGTTCACTGCCATAGGACCGAGAAGATTTGAGTATTGTGAAACGATTTTGGAAGAAAGAGATGTGTTGGCGGCTTGTAGAAGGGTTGCAGTGTCACTGAGAGCAACTGGGACCGACATATCGTGGAGAACCTGAACCGCTGCCGCAGCTGCTCTTTGGAATGACTCGGCAATAACTGAAGGGTGTATTCCTTTTCCTAGTAATTTATCTGCGGCGCCCAGCAGACTTCCGCAAATAACTACAACTGAAGTGGTTCCATCTCCGGCTTCCACATCTTGTGCTGCTGAGAGATCCACCAACATCTTCGCAGAAGGATGCATAACGGCCATACTTTTCATCATAGTGCTTCCGTCATTTGTAATAAGTGTTCCTCCTTTGCCGTCTTGAATCATCTTGTCCATTCCTCTGGGACCGAGGGAGGTTCTGCATGCATCTGCGACAGCTATAATTTGTCAGCTTTACTTTCTGAACATGATACTGTACCAAACACACCTCTGGCAGCCAAAATGTTGGCATTTCGAACGGCCATAGGCTTCTCCTTGTCCTGTGGACTACGTTAGCTATATTGATAACCCCTCTAAGCTTCAATATCCCACCTTGAAGGCATTATTGGTAGAATTTCCCGCTGCTTGTGTGAGAGCCATGTTGAAGTATTCTGATATTGGCTATAGGAAATCTGGAGTGTTTCAAATCAGAAGATGTTGAGAAGTGCCGTCGTCGCGTTTCTACTCCCACTGCGCGTCTTGTTCTTGAGATTTCGAATTTTGAAATATCGGCTAACCTTATCTTGGACTAGCTTATTAAGCAACGCCGACGTAACTTTGGATACCTAAGAGCTTAGATATGGGATTGGGATTATCAATACAACAAACCAAACTTCTCACATTCACATTCTCTCCACCAACATTGAAAAGAATTTGGGTTAAAATATTACCCATTTTGCCCTTGATTTTTTATATCTCTACGCAATTAATCACATTATACGAAATTCCGCACATCAATCACATCTTCAGCCCGAAACACTACCTTCACAACACAGCAACCTTCCTTAATCAGTCCTCACCATGGTCCGTATTCATTATATGGTATTTGTACTTTCAACTAACAATTTTGTAGGTCAGCGCAAAGGGGCAAAATTGGGAGAATTATAAGAAGGTACACATTATTTCGCAGGCTTCCCGGGCTCTCTCTAACAAGTTCTTAGGACTTTGTCGACGATGATGTTGAGGAAAAGAAGATCACACCTTTATCCGATGAGTAAGAATATCTAGAGAATCGCATCACCGCAATGCATTACCTAACGGTATTATAGAGATATTCAAGTCCTAAAAACTTATGGCGCAGCTCCATATGGTGCCGCGCTGAAGAAGCTCGAACAACAGATCAAGGAGAAGCAAACAAGCGTGAACGAGAAGATTGGCGTAAAGGTAGGGCTTTGGGATTTACTAGATTGTGGAACATACTCTAATTCTTCAACAGGAATCAGACACTGGTTTGGCGCCACCTCATTTGTGGGATATAGCCGCAGACAGACAACGAATGAACGAAGAGCAACCTTTACAGGTCGCAAGATGTACGAAGATTATTCAAGACGAGAAAGATACGGAAAAGAGCAAATATGTCATTAACGTCAAACAAATCGCAAAATTCGTAGTAAACCTTGGCGAGCGTGTCAGTCCTACAGATATCGAGGAAGGAATGAGAGTTGGGTATGTGAAATGCTATCTCAAAACATGCACAAAGCTAATTCATCTCAAATAGTGTCGATCGCAACAAGTACCAAATTATGTTACCCTTACCTCCGAAGATCGATGCTAGTGTTACGATGATGACAGTTGAAGAGAAGCCGGATGTTACATACGGTGATGTTGGAGGGTGCAAAGAACAAGTCGAGAAGCTACGAGAGGTCGTTGAAATGCCACTGTTATCACCAGAAAGATTCGTCAACCTTGGTATCGACCCACCTAAAGGTGCCCTGCTCTATGGTCCTCCAGGAACCGGAAAGACACTTTGCGCCAGAGCTGTCGCCAACAGAACTGATGCCACATTTATTCGAGTTATTGGTAGTGAATTGGTACAAAAGTATGTCGGAGAGGGTGCCAGAATGGTTCGTGAATTGTTTGAAATGGCGCGGTCGAAGAAGGCTTGCATTATTTTCTTTGACGAAATCGATGCTGTTGGAGGTGCTCGTTTCGATGACGGCGCTGGAGGAGACAACGAAGTACAAAGAACCATGTTGGAGTTGATTACCCAACTTGATGGTTTCGACGCAAGAGGAAACATCAAGGTTATGTTCGCTACCAACAGACCTTCTACCCTGGATCCCGCGTTGATGAGACCTGGACGTATCGACAGAAAGATCGAATTCTCGCTACCAGATCTCGAGGGACGAGCAAATATTCTTAGAATTCACGCCAAGAGTATGTCTGTCGAGAGAGACATCAGATGGGAGTTGATTTCACGTCTTTGCCCCAATTCTACCGGTGCCGAACTTCGAAGTGTTTGCACAGAAGCAGGAATGTTCGCCATTCGTGCTAGAAGAAAGGTCGCGACTGAAAAGGATTTCTTGAGCGCAGTTGACAAGGTCATTAAGGGTAACTTAAAGTTCAACTCCACTGCCGCTTATATGCAATACAACTAGAAGTCTGTTGAAGACTATGAGGGATGTATATTAGCTGGCGTTGGTGTATAAGATAGCATTAATGAATCAGATATTCATGACCACTTCCAATTTTTTGGGTTTTTCTGTGAAGTTTAGAAACATTGCAATCTGCTTAATCTACAGTTACAATGTATAAATAAAGGTTAAGGACAACGCGGCCAGTCTGGGTAGTTGTCGTAAGTATTGATGAGACAAAGTATGAGGATTTTTGAGTACCGTTTTAGAAAGGAATTAAAAACAACAGGAGCCGAAGGATAAGCCATATTATATCGTATATAGGATGAATATATAGACTCGAGGAGTCAACTAATTGCTATTTCTACTTGTATTGCTCGCACTCTACTTTTTGGGGTGAATGTCAATTCGTGGCGGCGTCACTCAGCTCGCTATTGAGACATCCATCATATTTTAGTGGTGTCTTTTTTTATATTTATCTACAGGATCGAATTTCTCAGGGAATTAGATGTGAATCTACTTGAATAGATACTCGATGCATGAATTCTCGAGTAGATAGATAATTGTATTAAAGGAAGGTAGTAGGTAGGTGGGTTTGGTCCGCTTCGAAGATCTCGGTAATCTTGAAATCGACCCCTTTCATTAACGGAAGAGACGAGAGGTCGATATCAATAAATATCCAGCTTGGATTTATGTATACCCGTATGACTTTCAATTTGAGATATTGTTACTTTATACTTTATACTTTATACTTTATTCTCGAGTAGATATATTAATAAACAATTATATCACTAAAACATGGGGTAGTAACTAAAATTGTTAGTGTGGGACAAAGCAAGTGATACCGGTAGTCATTAATATTGACATCATCACTTTTAAGTTTTGTCCGGATGGAGTCCGTATGGAGCTACTAACTACATCACATCATATCAACATGACCACTTCCCCTCACTTCACTTCATCTCTTTCCCATATCATAAACTTCACTTCCTCTCAATCTTCACCACCAAGCCCCATTCAAACATCACCAAACTCCTTAAAACAATAAAACATCATCAATCCCCCCAATCCCCCCAATAAATCCCCTTAACCCACCATCCAAAATGGGCATAACCCACAGCACCGCGCGCTACATCGCCCCCCTCTCCTTCCTAATTGATTTCGCCGCCCAACAATACGGCATGCTCTCGACACCCAACATGAAAGATATCCACGATGCGCATCTCTCCTTTTGGTCACCCCAACCCTATGCTATTGCGCTATTCTTTTTTCCGCAACAGATCTTCCAGCTCGTGTGGTTGTATCGATTGTGGAAATTGGATGCGGGTAAGAGTGTGCAGGAGAAGGAGGAGGTGGGTAAGATGATGGATTTCGTGCCGTTTTATGTTGTGGGGAATTTGTGTATTGCTTGTGAGTACCTGTCTTCGTTTTCTAAATTTAAGGGGGTTTTATATGATTGTTGGATGCATGGATTGGAAATGGGAATGAGAGGGGAGAGGAGTGAAAGAGATGAATATCGATTGCTAATATCATAATAGCTTGGATGATATTCTGGAACTCAGCTTCGCTTAAAACAGCCAATGTATTTGTTCTCATCAACTCCCTCACACAACTCTACTTTATATTCCTCCGTCAACCCCCCATGAACACCCAATCTACCTCCTCAGTACTCACACACATTGTATCCAAAACATTTGCCGGCATCGGCGTTCTGGATCTCCTACACAATGGATCGGTAGCCTATTTCGACCATCAAGGTCCCTCAATGGCAGTCAAAGTATTGACCGGTGTCGGCTTCGGCTTGTTGTCTAGCAATAGTGATTGGATTTTCGGGGGCTGTCTTGTGTATGATTTGTTAGCGTTGGCAGTGGGACAGAGACAGATTGGAGCGACGACTTGGAGTAATCTGTTGGGGGTTTATGCTGTGGGTACGGCTGGTTTGGTCGGCTTGAGAAACTATGCAAAGTGAGTTTATTTGTTGCGCTGTGGGAGCGGGATGTTGTATGGTGCCAATGGAATTGCTGATGTAAGTACTGTATGTAGGCCTCCTTATATCTCAAAGATGGATGGGTATGAGCCTGCTCCTTCGGATGATGAGGATATTGTTGTGTAGGGAATGGGTGGATGTATGGTCAGGTTGGTTAGGTTATTGGTGGGATCAACTATTTGTAGGATAACGATGTATTATATATAATCTACTCGAGTATTTTTGTACGAGTAATTAAGTCATCTTTTGGTTGAACAAGACCCTTGATGGTATGGTGTTCCATTTATGCAAACAATTAGACGCAATATCAGCCTCTCACCCATCACTCTACACCAAAGCCCAACTTCAATCACTAGTACTGTAAACCTTCTATCCCTCTAACCCTCTAACTCTCCATCATATCCCTTACAGTAATCCATCCATCCACAACATAACTCCAAGCCCCAGGAAACCCCCTTTCACGAAATCTTAAGAATCAGACAGGTGCAAACGCCACTGAGCACTCATCCGTTGATAACATTATCAAACAATCAACATGTTTTTTGATTTTTTTGGAGGTTTTTTTGGATCTTTCGGTTTTTTTTAAAGTATACTGGAGCTTCATACTTCAGAATACTGAGTTTTGGCGGTATAGGAAAGGAAGGGAGGGTGGAGATGAAGGGGTACAAATGTATGGATTTGTCCAAAGGTACCTAGTAGCTGGGGTTTGGATTTGTACCAAATAGAAATTAGGTTGAAGATATTGGATATTGATACAAGGATTCAAGAAAAGCAGCTTCTGCTTGATGAAATTGATGAGAGAGAAGTGGAAAGAGAAAAGAGAACTAAGAAGTTCTAGGAAATATGATCATGAGGGATATGATATGATATGAAACGATATGAGACCAATCTATTCATGAGTTAGCTAGAGCGATCATTCCTACATATCGTGGGATCTGGGTGTGAAATATATTGAGGTATCGGTCCTCGACTATCATCAGCTTATGTTCGGAATGTGATTTTGATGTGTGAACCCTTGGATATACACTATACTATTGTAATTTTCATTCAAGACACTGTAAATAAATCTTTCTCCATATATGCATACAGATTTCCCAATATGTACAATTCTGAGATTCTGGCCAGCCATTGATGCATTCCTCTACTATAGACATGTTCCTTTTCTTCTGTCCGGGTCCGGCAAGAACGGAACTCACAAACATTGTGAGTAGTAGGCGTTTACATATGAACATGTGTATGGCGATGCACACTATTTCCGGGATATTAGCAATCAGGACGATAATACCCAGTAGCAACACCCAGCAAGATACACAAACAAGAACAAGAACAAGATACACTGGATAACAAAATAATCAACTCACAGCCGTAGAACCCAAATAATCAATTCCCCCACACTGCCCATAACGCAGCACCGGTACTCCTGTCCCACCACTACCCGCCCCACTCGTCGTAGCCGACGTTACTGTCGTTCCACCCCCAGCACTCGTGCTCGTAGTAATCGGCGTAGAAACACCCGTTGAGCCCGCCCAAGTGGGGACTGCACTTGGGCCCGTGGGCGACTCATTGATTCCATCATTAGCGCGTACACAACCGCTTCTGGCGGTGAGAGCCGCGGGACACGAGACTTGTTTGAAAGACATGTTGGGGTTATCGGCATTGAGGAACCAGTCGAAGCGCCAGTAACAACCTGCTTGGAGCGCGGCGGGAAAGGCTGCGCATTGGGAGCGAGAGGTTATACCGCCGTATTGGGCTCCCCATGCAGAGGCTGGTGTGGATGGGTATTGGTTTGTGCATGCGTTGAAGATGCCGAAGCCGCCGCCGGGGATCTGGTGCGGAGGGTTTGGTTAGATGATTGGATTATGGAGTGGAGTGAGATGCTTGATGGAAACACGGAGGTAAATTCTTACCGCGAGATCGAAGTGATTACTTCCCAAATCACCACCTGTATTCGTCGCCTGAACAATCATCTGTTTCCCGGCAACCGGTCCACTGGTAAATGTCAATTGATAACAAGCACAACACCAACTGGCCTCGGTTCCCCCTGAAACACTCGTGGCTGCGAACCCATAACTCAGGGTCGATGAAACGGCCCATGGCGTTTGCGAACCACACATATAGGCGGTACCGGCAGAAGAGGCACAATAGGAGACGGCGTTGTAGTTGGAGAGCGGATTGTTGGAGATATCGCAGGAGGAGACTGGGTTGGAACCTGAGGCTAGAGTGGCTTTGCCATTCCAGCCGCAAGACGCCTTACAACAGTCCCAGTAGCGGGTTGTGGTGCCACTTCCAGATGCTTGGGCGTGCACGATTACTGGGAGGAGGAAGGGGAGGATGAAGGAGAGAAGCTGAGTGGTTGACATTATTGATGATGCTTCGATTGGAAATTATTGCTGTATGTTCAAGTAGATTGTAGGGTCTTCTTGTACTTTAGAAAGTCGAATGGCACATTCATCAGGAAAAGAAGAGATTGAGAGCAGAAAGAGAAAGGAGAATAAGTTATAAGGCAATAACAGAACCTTGAGGGAATATCAGCAATTTTGATAAATGGTAAATGCCAAATATTAAACCACCCTAGTAATATACCCTCCTTCGAACATGCCCAGCCATTCCCACAGATCATTGCCGCCATACAGAAGTCATTACTCATTACCACCGACTATCGTTTAAATTATCTGAGGTGCATATGTCAGATTGAATATTAATACTAGGAGATGACGGGCCGTGAAAAGATGTTCATGAACTCGTGATATCATCTCATTTATCCGCTTTCGCTTGAGCGGGAGTGGAAAGGGTATGTCTGTTATGCGGGCGGGTGCCACGTATACCTTAGTGAAGAAATAGCCTCACTTAAGGATGGTATAGTTGATGGATTTAAGTTAATATGGAGATTGTTCAAGGTGGTCTTAGAACATTATTGTCACATTCTATCCGGTCACACATATGTTGATGGGTTCGAGGGTGAATGTAAGTACCGGATAAACTGTGCAGAGAAATCTGCTCTTCCAAATTCTAAGCAGGACGTAAACGCAGCAAAGTGGCTTCTGAATATCATTTGATACACGAGAGCTACACTTGCAGCATGGAAGGCAAATGTAATATGCCTGTTGACTCATCTTTTTCATATCTTGTCTCACGCGAAATCTACCACCTTAAATATTCAGCAAGACCGCTCCAACACTAGATTCTCTATCGAAGCGTCCCAAAAACGTGCATTTAAAACTTCACGACTTAGCTTTGAGACTCTTGCTTGGAGGAGCAAACCTTCTGCAAAGTTAAAGTAGACAGATCTAACTTTTTATGGTACTTAAGATGTATAAAAAGTCCACCACTTCCATCCGATCAAAAATCTACCCTGTCACTTTCACCTCATTCTTCTATTGCCTATCAGTGATACTAGGATGATATGAAACGAGATGAGATTTGGGGATATCTTATTGTATTGTACTAATAGGATACACTTCCACCGCACAGCAAACGAGCCTCATCTTAAGGCATGGCGCAATTTATGTATCCGACGGTACCGAATTAGATGGGCCCCGAAACTCTCTTACGGTAGGACCGGGCATGGCGATACATTCAATTTCAATATTGACTCCTTGCGGCAACTCCTTGACGGCCACACAGCTTCTCGCCGGTTTATGAGGGAGCCACTCTCCGTACACTTCGTTCATCTCGGCATAATCTTTCATGTCTGTCAAGAAAACTTGGACCTTGAAAACATTATCGAGAGAAGAGTTAGCAGCGACAAGAACCTGTTGGAGATTTTTGAAAACTGCTTCCGCCTTTTGACGGATTGTTCCCTCCACAAGGTTTCCCTGAAAGTCTGCTGGAAGTTGACCGGAAACAAAGACAGCGAAGGGAGTTTTGACAGCATGGGACTATTGATCCGAAACATTGATTAATATGGATGAGTATTTGGTAACGTTGAATGGTGCTAACTTACATATGGGCCAGTTGCTATGGAAAAATTAGTATGGTAATTGTAGGAATTTCAGCTCAAGGACTTACGAGCTGGAAGATTCTCGCTATTGATCTTTGTAAAGTTTTCTTTGTGAGCACCACAACGGCATTCATCTTTCCTCCCAAAATTGTGACTACCACAACCTGAACACAACCAATCACCAGGAAGAAAAGGGTGGCCTTGACGAGCGTCTCGGCTTTGGCGAACGTGAGATGCTACTCCTCTCACACTTGACCAACGTCCTTGAACGCTTGCAGTCAGTGGTGTTGCAGTCAGTGGCGAGGAACGACTGATTAGCCTAGTGGCAGCTCTGAAGACGGTTCTTGAAGACATATCTTCCTTATGGTGATACCAATGTCTTTCTTTTTGGGTTTCGGTGATAGGATGGAATTTCTGTGTAGTTGTGTTAAAGAGACTTAGAGATTAAGAAATTGAATACTAGTGAAGAATATTTGGAGCGAATGTTTAAATTCCCTATCCTCACGTGACTAGATTGATCAGACTTTTGTCCAAGTGCCTGCTATCTGATATATTGATTTAAATTTTTGATAATTATATATATACTGTGAAATACAATACAAAATATAAATATAAATAAATAAATTTTACTATTAATAACTTTCTCTACCCCCCTGTGCTGATCAAATAAATGATGATGTGGTTTTTTAGGAACTCATAACTTAGTCTAAACAGGCGAGATTCTCAAGATTCTTAACAAAGTGTCCTCCTATTCTCATCCATCATATTTTTGTCAAGGGGGCTTTTGATTTTCTTAAAATCCTCACCAACAAAAGAGATAACATCTCATTTCTGCTGGTTTCATTTGAGATCAATGCTATCTTCTTACCTTCTCTAAGGAAAAGTTGCTGCTGAAGCACTCTTGTAAGATATTCCCGATTCTCCCTCCTAACATTGCATTCTTATCCAAGCTATCATAGCTTCCGTACCTCGCGCCTCGCGCCTCGCGCCTCGCACCTCACACAAATCTATATCTAACTTGT
Organism: Sclerotinia borealis F-4128; assembly: GCA_000503235.1. NCBI lineage: Eukaryota > Fungi > Ascomycota > Leotiomycetes > Helotiales > Sclerotiniaceae > Sclerotinia > Sclerotinia borealis. The sequence goes on along the minus strand of KI628607.1, from coordinate 72,367 downwards.
ATCTCGTCCCTGAGAACTTTTATATCCTTCACACTTCCACAGCTTCGAAATGTCTTCCCAAGGTTCCGTTCGCAAACGAAAAGGCGGTTCGGTTCCACCCCAAGGAAAAGATGCCTCGATTGCTGTGACAGCTCCTCATCCTCATCCTGAGCTCGATGCCCTAGTGAACGATTTACAAACCAAAACTGGACCAGAATGGGATTATAGGATCGCATTGGTGATCATAACAATTCTGGCATTCGTTACAAGATTCTGGGGAATCAGCCATCCCGACGAGGTGGTGTTCGACGAAGTACATTTTGGCAAGGTAAATACATCATGAAACTCTCTCAAAGGTCTAAAGCTTGTCTGACACCCTGTTCAATAGTTTGCTTCATATTATCTCGAGCGAACTTACTTTTTCGATGTCCATCCTCCGTTCGGAAAGCTTCTTTTTGCCTTGATGGGTTGGTTTGTTGGATATGATGGGCATTTCCACTTCGAAAACATTGGGGACTCATACATCGATAACAAGGTGCCATATGTGGCTTTCCGCGCTATGCCCGCTCTTCTTGGAGCTTTGACAGTTCCAACTGTCTTCTCTATCATGTGGGAATCTGGCTATACTCTACCTGCCTGCGTCCTCTCCGCTTCATTGGTACTATTTGACAATGCGCACATTGGCCAAACGCGTTTGATCTTGTTGGATGCCACTCTTGTTCTTGCGATGGCGTGCAGTCTCCTCTGCTATATCAAGTTCTACAAACTCCGCCACATTCCATTCTCGAGAAAGTGGTGGAAGTGGCTCCTTTTGACCGGATTTGCCTTGAGTTGCGACATCTCCACCAAGTACGTTGGTACATTTGCGTTTGTTACAATTGGGTCCGCAGTCGCAATTGATCTCTGGAGTTTGCTAGATATAAATCGTCGCCAGGGTGCTTTGAGCTTACCAGAATTTGGCAAGCATTTCGCAGCTCGCGCCGTTGCCCTTATTATAGTACCTTTCCTCTTCTACTTGTTTTGGTTCCAGGTACATTTTGCAATTTTGACAAAATCCGGTCCGGGCGATGATTTCATGTCCCCTGAATTCCAAGAGACGCTTAGCGACAATGCCATGTCTGCAAACGCTGTTACCATCAATTACTTTGATAACATCCAAATCAAACACAAGGAAACACATGGATTCTTACACAGTCATCCCGATGTATATCCCCTTAGATATGATGATGGACGAGTCTCTAGTCAAGGTCAACAAGTTACCGGTTACCCATACGCCGATGCTAACAACCATTGGCAAATCGTTCCTGCAGGCACCTTTGAAGAAGTTGCTGGCCGCCCTGTCAAGAACAATGAAGTGATTAGATTAAGGCATGTGGTCACGAACACAATGCTCCTATCGCATGATGTTGCTTCTCCGTACTACCCCACGAACCAAGAATTCACCACCGTCTCCATCGAGGATGCATTAGGCGACCGTCTAAATGATACCCTATTTGAACTCCGAATCGAAAATGGGAAACCACGTCAAGACTTTAAAAGTCTCCAAGGGCAATTCAAGCTCATCCATTTTCCAAGCAAGGTTGCCATGTGGACACATACAACTCCTCTACCGGACTGGGCCTACAAGCAACAAGAGATCAATGGAAACAAGAACCTGGCTCAAAGCTCGAACATTTGGTATGTAGATGAAATACCATCTATTCCTAAGGACTCTCCACGTTTGGTCAAGGAAGAACGCAAGGTCAAGAGCGTCCCATTCTTGAAAAAATGGTTCGAGTTACAACGAGCTATGTTCTATCACAACAATGCTTTAACTAGCAGCCATCCATATGCTAGTGAACCTTTTGTTTGGCCATTTCTGTTGAGAGGTGTGAGTTTCTGGACCCACAATGATACCAGACAACAAATCTACTTTTTAGGAAACCCACTTGGTTGGTGGTTGGCAAGCAGTTTACTTGCAGTCTATGCTGGAATATGGGCAGCTGATCAATTGTCATTACGCCGTGGCGTTGATGCATTGGATACACGTGAGTTCTATACCTCCCTCAGTTTTTGTCAAGGTTTCGACTAACAATTATCTTAGGTACCCGATCCCGTCTCTACCATTCTACCGGGTTCTTTTTCCTTGCCTGGGCAACACATTATCTACCATTTTACCTCATGGGTCGTCAATTGTTCTTGCATCATTATTTACCTGCTCATTTGGCATCGTGTCTGATCACCGGAGCATTGCTTGAATTTATTTTCAATGTTGAGCCCGTCATGGATGATGTTCCATCAGGAATCGCCAAGAAGGCAGGTGTAGTCAAGAAGCATCTCCCAGCACGCGAAAAGCTCCCTGGACAGAACTTAATGATGTCATGGGCTGCAGTTGGAGTGATCCTCCCCGTTATACTTTTTGGATGGTACTACTTCCTACCATTGACATACGGCTACCCAGGCCTTACTGTCCCCGAAGTCAACGCAAGAAAGTGGCTAGGATACGATCTTCATTTCGCAAAATAAATTGATCAACTAGAGATCGATTAGTAGCGAATTTAGGAGAAAGATGGGACACTGTAACGATATTTGGGTGGGGTGTAGGTGATAGATACATGGTCAAAAATGGAGTGGGCTATGGGATTTTGTAAAATATGGATCCTTCAAATTTATCCGAAGATGTCTTGAATGTTACTTTCAGTTTCTGAGCCTTTAGTGTTTTGTGACTGACAAGTCATGACGATGTCCACTGAGGGGTTCAACGTCATTAATAAAACCTTGCGAGCTTTGTCTATAATGTAATTCTTCAGAACATCTACTATATCACCGTCCACACTGCACAACTCATCATATACCGGTACTCAAGATAAAAAACTTTCCGAAAGAAACCCATCCCATCCCGCTCTGTATCGAATTTGTTTCAGACCTCTCCTCTTACAAACCCCAAGACAACACAACACAGAAATAGGCCGCTACCTTTAAGGTTACTACGGTAAACGAAAATTGTGGCAATAGAGCCTGGATTCTTGTATTTTCTTGAATTATTTAAAAAATTGTTGTCAGTCTAGGTCGAGAAACAGAAACAGAAATGGAAATGGAAATGGAAATGGATGTTGTTTAGATTAACTGAATGATTGATTTGTGGTGAGTAAGGGGGAAGAGATGAGTAAGGGGGGAGAGAAAGGGGAGAAAGGGAGGACGGGGGGGCATGAATTTAGGGGGAGTAGTGGTGGATTAGTTAGTGTAGGTTCATGCAAGTGTTATGATAAAAGGCTAACTTAGATTTTCAATACTTTGAGCATTAACGTTGATATTGATGTTGATTTTTGAGACTGAGACTGAGACTGAAGACTTATTTATGGCTAAGAAAGATTGGTATTACTTGTAGATACCTAGTTAATAGAAGTAAAATTTACTTATGTTTAATTTCCGTCCGGAGACGGGTGATGGGGGCTCGGATATTTGCATTTACTCCTGTTATTTTCGGGTATGTGATTTGATATACGGATATGGATGGATAATAGGTTTATACCCGTGCAGTCAGTAGTCAGTCGTAAGTGGTTAAGTTAAGCATTGAAGCATCATACCTCAACTAACTGAGGTTGGGTCCAACCGCATTTGATCTAGCTATCGATCATACCAAAAGCTGAATAAGATTATATAATTAGGAAGATCTAGAAAATGGATTGATTGACTATCTATTCTTGCTTTATATCTTTTCAAAACTAGGCTATATATCGCTTGGCTTTATCCAAATGCAGCTGGACCTAACCTCAGTTAGTAGTTAGTTGAGGTAAGACGGTACCGATAGCTACGGCTACGACTATCACAATCACAACTAATTTATCAATATCAATCCTTAACGCGGTCGGTCATGACTTACAAGCTGAAATTTAGAAATTGAAAGTGGCGGGTACGAAGATATAAGCTGTAAGCTTGTAGGCTTGTAGGCTTATAAGCTTGTGTATTGTAATTGTTATTATAAGGGGTTAATATTTAACGAGTTATACCTATCACCGCAACGAACGGATTGATTGCGTAATAATATCTATCGACCTGAATGTTGTTTGTTGTCTGCTTACTTATATTCATCTATCTCATCCTTCTGTACGCGGCTGGGTGCCAATATCAATATCAATATTGAAACTCGGGATAGGTTACTAATACCAATACCAATATCAATACCGATCCCAACCACCAACCTTACCCAACTCAACCCTTTGCGAGATCAGCCCTACGTATATATATTTGTCAGCTCTTGAACTTGACCCCCTTTTGTAACCAGTAGAAACAGACCACCTTGTTCTTGTTCTCTAGCTCCTGTCTAACACCGCAGGACCGGGCGGTAAATTCACATTCTTTATCTCCGGTCCGAGATTTTCGGATCCGAAGATTGGTGATTGAAGGGAGAAGGAAGGCTCATCATCACTTTCTTTTTTTTATATAATTGATGAGAAAGCCAAATATCAAACTCATCGCATCCATCTATCACATCACATCACATCACATCACATCACATCTTAACATCTATCTTCTCATTCAATTACCTACGACTTCTCACTCACAAACACACAAGCAAACCAACAAACAAACAAGTACCGCGCAAAACACCAAGCAAAGAAACAAGCTTTCGAAATACTTTACCCGGAAACTATAGATCTTATAAAAATAAAATCGCAAATCACTAATCGCCAAAATGCATTTCCTCGTCTTGGGTGCTTCGGGTAGAACGGGAGCTCTTGTTCTTGCGGAAGCTCTTTCAAAAAGTAAGTTTTTTGTTGTTTTTCTATACCAATCTAATCTACCCATCCACCCGAACCCCTCGCTAACCCAACTCCCATTAGACCACACCATCACCGCGCTCGCCCGTAACCCCTCCAGCATCCCCGCCGCCCCCGGCCTCACCATCCTAAAAGGCACTCCCACCTCCGACACCGATCTCCACAGCGCCTTCACCCACGGACCCAAAATCGACGCTGTCCTCGTAACACTCTCTTCATCCCGGGCCTCGGATTCTCCCTTCGCAGCCTCCACTTCTGCCCCCGATTTCCTCAAGTCCACCGTCACGACCATCGCTTCCAGCATGGCGACGCACGATGTTCACAAGATTATCTACATGTCCGCGTTTGGCGTGGGTGATTCCAATGGTGCGTTGTGGTTGCCGATGCGTTTGTTGATTAATAATTCGACGATGGGGAAGGTAGGATTCCAGGATCATGCGCAGGCGGAGGAGGTGTTGAAGGGGTCGGGATTACAGTATGGGGTTGTGAGGAGCGCCATGTTGAAGGAGGGCGAGAAGAAGGATGTTGTGGAGTATGGCGCCGATGGAAAGGGTATGGGTCATTTGCCAGGCTGTACGAAGAAGACTGTGGCGTCGTATATGGTGGCGTGGGCCGAGAAGGAGAAGTTTGAGAGTAAGATCGTGGTGATTTGTAATTAGGTGGGGGGTATGAATTTTGAAGGGTCGATGCATGGATGGTATGATTGGGAATGAGGTTTTATGAGGCGTGGGAGAATTTAAATGGGTTAGATGGTCGTGTTTTCACTTCGTTTGTTGCGCAAAGAAAGATATCCATTGTTTTAATAATCTATCATTGCTCGTTACCTTATCAGTACAATCTCAAAGGCACTTATATGCATTAACCTGTGAATGGGTCTACCTAGTATTGATCCACCGATTAAGAGCCAGCGAAACTTTCCATCGTCTCGCGTATGACCCCTTCACCCTCATGACCAGAAAACTTCCCCGCCAGTTCCTGATATCAATATCAAAATCAATATCAATATCAATATCAACATCCAAAGCCCATATCAAACTCCAAGGCACCATGCCCTAGACCTAACCTAACCCTAGCCCTTCCCAATACCCAATACCCCACATCCAAAGCCTTTACATAAAAGCCTTCACCTCCCTCCCTTCCTCCCTCCCTCTCTCCCTCTCTCCCAGCCGTATATCCTCAAAGTCACTCCATCCATCCATTCATTCATCCATCCATTCCTCCTTCCTTCCTCCCTCCCTCCTCCCTCCCTCCCTCCCTCCTTCCCTCTATTCCATCTTTCCATCTAACAACAATTTTCATACAAACTGGCGCTGCCATCTTCGCTTACAAACAACTTACCGATTTCCCTGATTTATTTACCGTTTATCGATTTGCTAAATACCTTACCTGTCCTTGTCGTTATGTTTCTGAAAGTTCCTCGCTTAAGCTTATGATATGCTTATATTTATGCTCATACTCATAGTTGTAGCTGCCGCCCTCCCCTGCAGCGGGATCGGGGGATCGGGGGATCGGGGATGGAATTTTGGTTATTGGAGATATTGGTGCTATGATGCTATCGGCTTTGGTTCTTTGATTGACTTATTGATTGAAGTGGTGAACAGGCCCTTTCCCAAATATCCTCATCGATTCGACGATTAATCCCCCAAAAATCTCGACGTCCACAATATTATATCATATCATTTAATATCATATTTCGAACATTACACAAAACAATCTTGATAGTGCTACTCGAGTACATTTCCTTATAATCCATAAACTTCAAGTAAACTTGGATAATCTTGTAACAATCGACTTTATAGTCGTGTATCTTTACTCCTGATTCGAGAAAATTTACTGTGGATGACTAGTTTGTATTTGGCGAGAGAATACACGTACATCGGGGATGTTGGTGAAGGGATCATTCGAATAAACTACTCGTATTACCCACCTTTCGAGATGGGAACTTGCGCTTACTTGAGTTTATCAATAACTTGTAGATGTCAGACACTTTGACCCCAACGAGTAAACATGCATACAATTCAAGATTGATAATTGCAATAGAACACTTGGATATGGACTCGGACTGAAAGAGCTAGTCATAATCTCCAACTCACTATCAGTGGAAGAAGCGAGTAGTATGGCATACATTCGGCTCTATCGTTCTTCTCTCTGGACTACTAACTCCTTCCCTCCATTATGGCGAGAAGAAACTTCGGAGAGAGAAATAGCTAGTGAAATTAGAACTATCGAAACTTCCAAAATTGAAGAACTCTAGATCCGTTCAGCAATCGCCCACGGAACAGACATAGATCGTAGTAAGTACTACGTCAATCCAAGGATGATGATCGAAATAATGATGAGAAAGGATTTATACTGAGGCCTACACTAAATCATTCGACAACAAAAGAACACCTCAAGTGCTTGTAAAAGAAACAATAAGAAGTTACTGAACTAATGATCAAAAAGATCACTTCGGACTGCGAAGTGATGATATCACCACAAAGTTAATGGTAATCAAATAATGAAGTTTTCAGCTGGAGATTGAGATGAATCGAAAAAGAGATATTCAATTGAAGAGGATCATACACGTTAAGAACAACGTTAGAAAGTACCGAAGAAACTACCCCTTTATCTCCTTCTCTTTTTGATATGAGACAGTCTAGAAGACTGCGAATCAAAAAATCATCCCTCAGGAATAAGAAATTTCTACTTTCAACAAAACCCACAGCTACCACCTTATCCCCCCCAATCAATTACTCAACCCTCATCCCCCCAACCTCATCATAAAACACCTCCCTAACCTTAACACACCTCAAATGATTCTTCCCCCCACTCAACGAACTATCATGATAAAACAACCACCACCTTCCTTGAAACTCCACAATACTATGATGCGTCGTCCACCCCACCACCGGCTCCAAAAGCCTTCCCTTATACACAAAAGGTCCCTCGGGACTATCTCCCACCGCATAACACAAAAAATGCGTATCCCCCGTCGAATACGAGAAGTAATATTTCCCCTCATATTTATGCATCCACGCTGCTTCGAAAAACCTTCGATCATGATCCTGTGCAGTGATTTTCTCCCCGGTATTCTCATCTATGATAGATATTTCATGGACGGCAGACGAGAAAGAATGCATATCATCACTTAATTTAGCAACACGAGGACCGAGTGCAGAGCCAGATTCAGGCTCCATACTCGTATATTTCTCCGCGTCAAAAACCTCGTGTTGGGAACCCCAGCATTGCAATTGACCGCCCCAGATACCACCAAAATAGAGATAAGCCTGTCCGTCATCATCGACGAAACTACAGGGGTCGATACTATAGCTTCCAGGGATGGGGGAGTCATCGGGAGTAAAAGGACCTTCGGGTTTATCAGCAACGGCAACACCGATGCGGAAAATACCCTCCTGGTCTCGTGCCGGGAAGTAGAGATAGTATTTTCCGTTCTTGGTGCAGGCGTCTGGGGCCCAGAGTTGTTTGGAGACCCAGGGGATGGAAGATGCGGAGAGGACGACGCCGTGATCGGTTACGGGACCGGGGATCGTGGGCATGGAGAAGACGTGGTAGTCTTCCATGGCATATTGGTCTCCATTGTCGTTGTCTTGGATATCCGTGGGGATATCATGTGAGGGGTAGATGTAGAGAGTGTTATTGAAGACATTGGCCGATGGATCGGCCGTGTAGATGTGAGTAACTAGAGGTTCTTTGTCAAACATGTTGCAGAGTAATTGATATTTCGAAGTTGAAAATTGTAAAAGAGAAATAATCGAATGGAGATGCATGGAGTGATATTATAGGCACTATGCGCCAGTGGTGGGGGTGGGCTTGTTACATTTATCCATTTATCCACAGTGAGGTTTAGCTCCGTTGCGGTTAAAAAGGGGTACATTTATCCACAACGAGGATTACCTCAGCTGCGGTTAAATAGGGGTAAATGTTTTCGAAGACGATCCTTTTGTCCATGCTAATCCGCAGGCTAAATTATGACAAGCTTGGCAGACTAGCGAGTACGTACTGCAAACCAGATGCCCAACAACCCGCGCGACAAAATGACAACAAATACCATCATCCAACTGTTGGGCTACTAATGTAATGCAAAATGTTAGGATATGATATGTTATATTGTACTCGATTAATGTGATGTGATATGATGTGAAATGAATGTTTGCGGAAAAATGAACGACGGAAGCTCGTTTAGCTTTCGGAAAATACATCGGAAATAGAATTGACCATACTGTAGGCCAGTTTGGGGTTTGTGTAGGAAAGGTATGTGAAGGATAGTGTGGTGTACTAGGTAGTCTTGCCTTATTTCTAGGTTATATGCCTGGCTGTCAAGAGTAAGACAGCTCGATAAGACAAGGACTATGTGTATCTTAATGCATATATACAAATATCTACATCAACATCCTCCGACCAAAATCATGGTATTTTACAAATCATTTGCCTGTGCGCCATTGCTATGCATTTAGAGTCCATCGCTCTATAATATCCTACGCCTAAGTCAATTTATCAAGTTTTATTCCCCCCTCAGCTCCATCATTTATATCATTTCGCCTCTTGTATCTCTGAACACTTTCATCCACGAACATGACCTGAATGAGGAAATTCATCCTCCAGCCTCAGTCTCACCAAAACATTCATGCTAAGCATTTCTTGCACCAACAACTTCGCCGCATACGGCATCGTCATAGTCGAAACACCCTTTGAACTCTTGCATGTTTGGCACCATCCCGAATATCCCATCAAACCACAGGTTTCGCAGATATCCACTTCATGGGCATCACTGCTAAGCATAAGTCTTTCGAGTAACAATTGACTGGCACCATAGGCAATGAGACAATCTCTCTCCATCTCTCCCAAACGTAGACCACCATCTCTGGATCTACCTTCAGTGGGTTGACGTGTGAGAATAGCGCGGGGACCGCGAGACCGAGAATGCATCTTATCTTGAACCATGTGCTTGAGTTTTTGATAGTAAATCGGACCGAAGAAGACGTAGGCTGGTAAAGACTCTCCCGTGATACCACTAGTGACGAAATCTTTACCGGAGTAACTGAAGCCTTTGTCGATTAGGATCTTTCCCATAACATCGACATCGCTACCCCCAAAACAGGTACCGTATTCAAGAGAGCCATTAATAACACCGGCTTTCCCAGAGAGCAACTCTAGCATTTTACCAACTGTCATACGAGACGGGAAACCGTGAGGGTTCATGATGATATCAGGAGTAACTCCAGAATCCGCAAAAGGCATATCTTCCTGATCGACGATGATACCCACGACTCCTTTTTGACCGTGGCGAGATGAGAATTTATCTCCTAGCTCTGGTCGCCTGGTTTGGCGGGTCTGAACTTTGATGACCGTACTCTCATTCTCGGTTTGTGAAAGCATGACCTTATCGATATAAGCATGATCCGGTAGTTTATAGCCCATTGGTGCAGGTTTCATATCGTTTGCACTGTAATCCGAACCAATCCCAGAAGAAGTTGGATTCGAGGGGGACTCCTTATTCAGATAAGTCTCGCCAGCATTGATTCTCTCACCGACCATTGCAAGTCCATCAACTCCCAATATTCTATGTTTTGCAATGGGTTTACCATTTTCGGCAATTGACCTATCGGCAAGACGATCTTGAGACCGATTAGGGTACTTCTTCAATTGTGTTGAATATTTACGGAACACCTGGCAACGTCCAAATCCACGATCACAGGAGGCTTTATTGAGAACTAGGGCATCCTCAATATCGTAACCTGAAAATGACATGACAGCAACCGTTGCGTTTTGACCAGCAGGAAGTTTGTCGTACTTAATCAATTCTATCGTACGCGTCTTAACCATAGGTTGCTGTGGATAGACCATGAGATAAAGCAAAGTATCAATACGCGAGAATTGATTGTATGCGATAACGCCAATAGCTTGCTTACCCATAGCACATTGGTAGGTGTTTCTGGGAGATTGATTGTGATGCGGGTATGGAATAAGCCCAGCAACCGCTCCTAGGATAGTGAAAGGTTCAATTTCAAGATGCGTTGTCGCTTCGTTAATATAGTGTTCTTTAATGGCAATGTTGGAATCGTTCTCCTCATTGCAGTCAACGTATTCGAGGAGTCCTTTATACAAGAAGTCGTCGAAATCCATCGTTCCCTTACGCAGCTCTTCGAGATGACGTTTCGTGACTTTAGATTTTCTGTTCTCAACGATAATTAGAGGTCTACAAATTCGGCCTTCGTCTGTAGCAATATGAACAGACGTGCTGTGGTGGTTAATAAAGATACTGATGTACTCAGATATACGTCCCATACGTCGAAATTTTCGAAAGGAGTTGAGGAACTTTTTGGGTTGCCGAGTGAGGGCAAGGGGTGTTCCGTTGACAAAAATAACGTAGGCTCCCTTTTCGTAAATTTCCTTACCGCTCATGGAAACGATGTCTTCTGCGCCAAGAACGAAAGTCAATTTTTTGACAGGCTCTTCATCATCATACGTAGTGATGTGAGTCATCAGTGCCAAATTCTTGACCAGCCCACAAGCTTCTCCCTCAGGAGTATCGGATGTACAAAGCATGCCAAATTGCGAAGGTTGTAAAGCTCTAGGTCCACTAACTTTTCTAGTCTTCTCAAACTGACTGCTGATTCTGGTCATCATTCCGAGGGCACTGATGTAACTGAGTCTACTGAGGACGTGCGTGACACCTGCCCGTTCCATCTTGAATCGTTTCAAACTCCAATTTCCTGTCGAAATAGCACGGTTCATACCAATGGTGATGTAGTTGCCGTGAGATTGCATGTGGTTGTATGCGTCAAACTCCATGCCCCTGTTAGGCTTCTTCAGAACTTTATCAATATTCATCTTTAGATCAGTGTTGAACTTCTTGAACAAATCCTCAAAAAGCAAAGAAAGAAGCTGCCCGGCAAGTTCCAAGCGTTTGTTGCCAACATAATCTCGATCATCGACAAGCTTGGGGTTGACTATTGCCATGAGGACTCGGCGAACCATGAAACAGATATAGAGTGCCTTAGGGCGAAAATCTAGTCCAACAACCGGGACATGCGTGATTATGATATTCGCAAGGGCTTCGAGAGCATCGCCAATATAATTGCGACGCTGAGGTCCTCCTGGCTGCCTTGATCGACTTCCCATTTTGACACGGGAACCTATATATTCAAGAGCTTGGTGTTGAGTATGGACGCCAAGCTTGGTAGCTTCTTCAAAATTTATAGAAAACTCGTCTTGATATCTCTCGTCAGATCCAGCGACTAGAAGTAATAATTCATGATCTGATTGTATTCCCATGGCCTTTAGCACAATGACGATCGGTAAAGCTTCTTGCAGGATATTGTGCTGAAGAGAGATTCGTTCCTTTTTGAGCATGACATAACTTTTCGATTTGCGCTCATGTGTAGAACTGGCGAAAGTTAGCAATGTCCCAACAGTCATGGGAAGTATTCTCTGACCTCGTAACGGACGCAGAAACGATTCCCTTCTTTGGGTCTGCTTCAATGATAACTCTGTTCTTGCTGAGTTGTTCCTGAACAAGAATGACCTTCTCTGTTCCGTTGACAACAAAATAGCCACCAGGATCTAACGCACACTCGTTCATATGAGCCATCTGGCGATCGTTCTTTCCGGCCAGCCGACACTTCGAGCTTTTCAACATGATGGGCATTCTGCCAATCGCTATATTCTTCCTAGCTACTATAGTCCTCCCTCGCATGTATTTGATGTCGACCCTGATTGGCGCAGCGTAGGTCATGTCCCGGAGACGGCATTCGTTAGGTGTGATTTCATTTTGCGGTTTGCGATCATCATAGTCCATTCGTTCGGGCTCGCCAACACGAATATCGGTATATCTGCCGACTGTTAGTAGATTACACACATATTTTGCAACATTGTTTTGACTGACTCCAACCAGAAATATTTATCCACTTCGCTGGTAACTCTTTTGTTTGCCTTGACAATATCCTTGATTTCGTGCTCGACAAAATAGTTAAAGGAGTCGATATGCTGTTTGACGAGACCTTTGACTTTCAAGAAAGCCGGTACAAGATTCCATTTATCCTAGAGCGCATTAGAAAAGGTGCAAGAAATTTCTCACAAAAGCTCTATACCCTCGCTGTATTGATCGGATCCGTTAAACTTTTCCCATCGTAAAATGGCTCAAGTAAGGCGGCGAAACCCTATAATAACTGTTAATGAAAGCTCCGTCTGGAATCAAGTGGGCAGCATCTGTACATCATCGTCTCTCGGTGGTACAGGGACCGCGTTGGCAGCCTGTTTCGTTTTCGTCGCCCTCTTGCGTTTGGGATTCTCGGCTTCTATTGATGGCCCGTCGACTTCTTGTGCAGGTTCTTGAGCCTAGCTTTAAAGTAAGTTACTGTGGTAATGATACCAATGAGATTTACTCACTTTCTTCGTAGAACTTGCTTGAGCTATAGCCTCTACTGGCCTGGTAGCTTTCTTCTTGGGAGGCATCTTGGATCTTGAAATTGATAGGCAAGCGTATTAACGAGATGTGAGTCGGTGGGTTCAAAAATAAATAATTACTTGTACTGGTCAAAGTTTATATTTTACGCCCGATACCCCGCGAGCAATAGCCAATCATATGATAGCGCTAAGATGTGACCCATGCAAGGCTGTTCCTTCCATGATCTGCTTGAACAATCAATTATGGTGTTATCACGATAAGAAAGTTGATACCTAGGAACTTGTAACTATCGATAGATGTACTTAAGGCAGGTATAACTCAAATCTAATCATTTCCATCAACCTTACCTAGTAGGTAATTATATGGCTCTGATTACCCTCTATACAATTATGATATAATCAAAAGATGTGAGCTTACTAATAAGTATCCTCCCTGCACTACAAGTACGTACAACCTGCAAGACACAGCTACAGTAGTTCTATATGGCTTTTTTGCTTTTCTTCTACGTACTCTATGCAGCAGCAGCTATGTAACAGTAGCATGCAAATGCAACATTCAATATGTGCTTCACCGCCAATCTGATTTTTGCTGCTATATAATTTGCACGCCACAGAAGAAATCCCCACTCTCAGTCACTCATAAATTCATGTCGTGAAAAGTTGAAAGAGAACATTTTGACTCACCACGCCAGTCTTATTAGCAAAAGAAATAATGATTTGGGAGAATTTCAGCAAGCCTGTTGGTATTTTCAAGGCTCTTGAAAGTTGAGAGAGACTTAACGTCGTTTCTATCACTTAAGCTGCAGTTGAGGTTCTGATTGATTCGAACATTTCGAGTTGCATGCAGAAGATCGTGACCAAAACTGATTGGAGTCGCATTAGGTAGGTTTAGTACTCCACACATTAAGACTTTGCCACTGGTAGCTTGCGAATCATTCCTCAGATCGAATGAGTAGTGGAATTGGAAAGAACAGAAAGAGGGATAACTGTGATTGTTCCTGCGAAGAATTGTGGATATGGTACAGTGTGGTATGTGCAGTATCTCAAGCTCGAGTACATGATGGATTAACGGTTGGTTGATCTAGACTAGATGAGATCTTTAGACATCAATAAATATAGGACGAATTTGGGTATACGATATGCAATGTGCAATGCGTTCACTCAAGTGATAAGGTTCGAAACTGAGAAGAAGCTCGAGAGTCGAGAGGCTTATACTGTAGATCCAGCAGCTCCTTTGATAGGCCGATAGTAGAAGTAGACCTCTACAGACCGGGGGAGGGTGTAGATGCCCCGCCTCACTTGTCGTATCTGAAGTTAGGGATCAATTGGCGCCCCGTGATTACCTAGGTAGGTATTTCCTCATTTTGCTCATTGCACGAGAATGCGATACATCGCATTCACATTCACGCCTCATCAGTATTTTCAAGCTCACCGTTACCATTGGGAAATTGAGGTACAGGAGTCGAAGAGGTTGGGCAAAAGCTGCTTTAAATCTTTTGATGCTGCCAGTGCCAACTGTACGAAAGTTGCTGCACGTTACTGAGAGTTTATTAAACCCCTGATTGATTGGGTATAATGACAAGCTATTACCCCTCGAATCAGGGTCCATCTTAGCAAGTCATTAATGTGGGAGGTAGCAAACAAAAAAAGGGGAATTTACTCGATGAAATGTATGAACCCTTTTTGATCTGAATAATTACATGTATGTATTTATTGTATGCAGGTTAAGCAAAGCAAAGCAAAGCAGACTAGTTGGAAGTAATCCAAATTCGCCTACTTTTGTTGCTACAGCACAGTATCGAGTTGACTACTCCGTATTAATGAATGTACTCAGTTGGGTGCTGCTTGTCGAGGGAGTTTGCCAATACAGTAGCTTTCTAACTGTTGCCAGTGTATCTCAACTTGCCATAACTTCTTTTTTTGAACCAATTGATTTGACTAGAGAGACACATTAAGGTGTATTTGAAATCTATCATATCGTAATACAGTAAATCTATACTACCATGCCTCCAAAAAATGAAAATCTTCCTAGATATCTTGTAAGCAAGCATCCTTTGGGCACGTCCACACATCTTAGCGTATCCTCGTTTAGCGCTATCGATCTCCCCAACTTCTGTCTGTATACACTCATTTTGACACAACATTTCTGTTCCCGCGCCCGGCTGTCCAGGGACGAGGAGGATCTTTTGGATTGTTTCATATTTTGTAGGTGAGTCGAATTGTGAAGTATGTTGGTTTATCCTTCACTCTAATCGCGCATCGCACCCCACGTCAAAACCTCACTCCTGCCAGCCTTCAATCGCGCATTTCCAAGTCTGACTGGTCACAGTCATATAGATAATTCATCATGGCATATTCGAATAGCACTAGTGATCGAATGGACGAGTTGCGGTTTCGTAATCAGCAGTCATCGAGGAATGATGCATCTATGCTCGGTCTGGTTTCTCCTCCACGAAATGGCAACCGAATGTCACAATCACTACAGCAGCAAGAGAGTCGTGGAGGACTGACGCGAAGGTTTACTACCGATTCAGGGAGAGTGCCGACAATTGCTTCCATCACCAGCCAGCGCGGCACTCAAGAAACTCAAGAATACGGCCCCTCGGTAAGCCAATTGAATTTGTCTATTCAACCACAAAATGCTATTGTCCTGCAACGGCTCCTTCGAATTTTTCAAGCTATTGTCAAAGTTCTTTTGATACCGCAGCATATGCTGATATTTAATGATAGACGTACCATAAAGTACAACTGGTAAGCTCCTTCAACTACCTCGCCATTCTACTTCCAACCCCCCATTTCCTCGATCTTGCACACAAAAAGCAAAATTGCATATTTCCTCCAGTGCAAGGCACTCTTCACATCTCCCGATTTTCGATCCCCCCTTTCCATCAAGAGCTGACACACCTATCAGTTAGAGAAAAAGAAACTCGAATACGAGCGACTCCGTGAACAAAAGAGGCGCTTCGAGGCGGAGATGCAATTGTTGGACCTACAGCAACGAAGAGAAGAACAAGAATTACAGCAAATGCAAGAAGATCTTGGTAGATCTAATAACAATAATAACAACGCCGGCCATCAATCAGAACCAACTACACCACCAGAATTTAGGGAAACTTCATCCGGTTTTCCTTCCGCATTTTCTCGCCCCAATAGATATTCGACATCTAGCATTACATCCCCTCCAGGTCTCTACAATCGCCCAGGAAGATCTGGCTCTCAACTCACATCACCTCAATCTGGAACCATGCAGTCCAGACTCGTGGTTGATGATAAGTTACCTTCCAAGTCTGTACCAGGCTCACGCCGCAATTCAGATGAAGATGAGAAGGAAGAAGCAGTAAGACAAGATCCAACCAGTCATCGTTCTACCAATGCGTACGTACTGAGATTTTCCTTGGCACTCTAAATTATGCACATTTATTCCTGTACACCTCAAATTCTTTTTGTCAGAAGTCTGCAGTATCCAAAAGGCTATCCCTACACGACAAAATATAAAGAAACCATATGCCAATCCACGCGCATTCAATAAATAAGTGCTTGTTAATGGGGACTGCGGCTTGCTTCTTCGTCTTTAGGTATTATGCCAGTGGCTAGCTTCCAACAATTCCCTAGTCTAATTTTGGCTGCTGCTCAAAGTAGGGCACTTGCACTCCAGCCTTGAGCTCATGAGACATGCGAAGCTTCTTGTGCTCAAGATACTGCATACTTAGGAGACTATCTAGGAGACTTTCTGCCTTGGGAAAGTTCTATAATGACTGTCTCTAATTTTGTTTTCCGGTTTTATATGTTGCGGATTTCCAATACCAAAGGTGAAAGATATTGAAACCAGCAGAGGTTGTGGGTATTATCCAAATTATCTCGCTTCCTACCGCTTTGACCTCAACATAACCTTCCAAATGACCACACCACCTTAGGTCTGTCGATATATATTCACTATGCTGGATAGGACAGGAATGGTTCGATTGATCTTTCTGCCTATTCTGCTATTGTCTTTACCTAAACAATACCTTCAAGCGCTAGTGCCGTCGTCCTTCCAACCTTCTTTCTTCCTCAACTATTCTTCAACTTTCAATCTTCAACCTTTCTTACAACCTTTCAATTTTCTGATCCTTAACAACTCCCTTCTTGCTTGCTTGCCGGACAAGACTTCAACTTACAAGAAATTCAAATCAATATCATTCTTTTCAATATCCTCAACATACTTTCCATTCCCCTCTTTTTCCGTATCTGATCCCACTTAGCCTTAATTTCTACCCTTTCGTCTTCGATCTAAGGTCTTCGATCTAGGAACCTCAAATCAAGTCTACTCTTGCTAATACACCCCAAGTCTCAACAGATATTCTATGCCCGTTACTAAATCTCGTAACGGTATGCACGAGATGTTGTCCCTTGACCAAACCAATACCGCGCGTTTCCTCTTCGGCGAAGATGAAAATGCTGCGCCCGCAAACGTTGACAATTATTTGAAAATGAATGCTACTGATGACAAATTTCCAATTCTTGTTCGTCGCGACGAGTTCCCTGGTTTGGTAAGCAATTTTAAAAAAAGATTCACTATATTGTGCTGACTGACCGCTCTATGTAGCTTTCCGCTTCTTCTGCAGCACTTGACTTAGCCTTATCTCAATCACCTGCACCAGAATCCAATGGTTGGAGTTCGTTTGCCCGTCATCGACCAAATCAACAAAGCCTCCCAATGAATAATATTCAATCTTCTCAACAAGTCGCAACCTCCGCTAGTCAATCTAGCTCTGCCGAGTCTCCCATCAGTGTTCGCCCATCATATCGGCACTCTTTGGATCTGAAGTTTTTTGAAGGCCCACAGGGTGGCACTGCCCAAGTAGCCTCTCCGCCAAAGCACGTTCAAGCCACGCCACCTAAGCTTCAATCATCTTATTCTGCCAACGACGTTCCGACGGTTCGCACAGCCTCGAACGGCATGCAAAGTAACAACAACACCCCTAACTCGCACGCTCAACAACACTTGCACAATCATAATGCTAGCTTAGGTCGCATTCCACCAAACGCGATGAACAGACTAAGTCGTGAGATGGCTTCTGGAGACAATGGTACTATGCGCGAGGCTCAGAATGGTAGCTATCAGTCAATCCAGTCTGCTTTGCAAGCCAGTGCTGCACCATTCGGCCCAGCCTTAACTCAAGGAATGCCACAAGGCATGTCGCAGGCTCAAATGTCACCATCTGTGACACCTCCTACCGGTCAACAGAACTTCCCTGCATCAGTTCCTGGCTACTATAACAATTATGGCATGCATATGATGAGCTTGGGAATGCAGAACATGCAACTTAGCCAACCAATGTATCCTCCTCCAAACTCCTACAACAATTATAGCAATGCTATGTATCAGCACAATGGTGGACAGAGAGATAGTCAGGCACGAGTTATTCAACAACGTCGTCAAAATGATGGCGAGGGTAAGTTTTTTGAGTACCCTGAAATCAAAGCAAGCTAACATTTTTCTTGCAGCAATGAATCGCTTTGCAAACGTAGCTCTGGATCAGCTTGGTGGCGAGATCTACGCACTTTGCAAGGATCAACATGGTTGCCGCTACTTGCAAAAGAAGTTGGAAGACCGCAACCCCGAGCAAGTCCACATGATCTGGCTCGAGACAAATCAGCATGTCATTGAGCTCATGACCGACCCTTTCGGAAACTACCTTTGTCAAAAGTTGCTTGAGTACTGCAACGATGAAGAGCGTACTGTCCTGATCGAAAATGCCTCGCACGATCTGGTCCGCATCGCTTTGAACCAACATGGAACCCGCGCCCTTCAAAAGATGATCGAGTTTATCTCCACTCCAGGTCAGGTTCAGACCATTATTGGCGCTTTGCGTTTCCGTGTCGTTGAGCTCATCCAGGACTTGAATGGTAACCACGTCATCCAGAAGTGTCTTAATAAACTCTCTCCAGTAGATGCTCAATTCATTTTCGATGCTGTTGGACAACACTGCGTTGATGTCGGAACTCACAGACATGGCTGTTGTGTCCTTCAACGTTGCATTGATCATGCTTCTGGCGATCAAAAGGCTTGGTTGATCAGACAGATTTCGAACAATGCCTATGTATTGGTCCAGGATCCTTTTGGCAATTATGTGGTTCAATACATTCTCGATCTCAATGAGCCAATCTTCACCGAGCCATTGGTTGCTATGTTCGCAGGACGAGTAGCTCAGTTATCGAAGCAGAAGTTTAGTTCAAATGTCATTGAGAAGTGTCTTCGATGTGCACAGGAACCTTCCAAGGACATGTTGATTGAGGAGATGCTCCAACCCAATCAGCTTGACAGTCTATTGCGGGACTCATTCGCCAACTATGTCATTCAGACTGCTTTGGACTACGCCAATCCGAACATGAAGACACGTCTCATTGAGGCTATCCGACCACATCTCCCAGCTATCCGCACCACACCATATGGCCGTCGAATCCAAGCCAAGATCCAAGGTAACGAAAACCGTGGAAATACTTCGACTGGTCCCACCACCCCTAATGACAACGAAACAGGCCAACTTGCTACTCGTCACCAACGTGGCATGTCCATCGCATCAGTCGGTGCTTTTGTTAGCTCCCCTGGAGGATTTCCAAATGGCATCGGTCCTGCACCCCTTACCAATGGTTTGCCTCTTCCCGCAATTCGATCTCCACCTCACCAAGGAGCTGGCTTTCCACCGAACGATCGCCTCACTTCCCCTGCCGCTGCTCATCCATACACCTATGGTAGAGCTGGCCCGCAGCCTGGAGCGGGTGGTAATTGGTTGTAAATCTGAACCTTCAACATCAAATTTGGTTGATATTTCGGCATGACGATACGATTTCAACGCTTGTAACGGTACGAGGAACGATATTCATTTTCGAATCAGACGATGTTACAGTTCATTTAGCTTTTATTCATCATAAGATCTCTTCATAGGATTTCTAAACTTGAATATAAGCTACCTGGATAGTGCGTCTTCTATGGTTGTATTCACATACGATTTTCACGGCCCTTTGTTGTTACATTAGCATCATTCTAGAGGTGTTGCATCCGTTCCGTGCATGCCTTTTTCTTTTCGATTTCAATTGGCGATAGCATGCATCATGGAAATGAATTTCCCTGCGAGTTTTCAGCCTTTTTGTACCATAGCAGCTCGATCAAAAAAAGATCTTAGCACGATTCAATACGACACCTTCTATCTCTAGCGCAGGGTACAATACGAGCGACTGCGCGGCTCGACTTGTACCTGCTTCGGCCATGACAATAGACTCGAGTTTCCTTGTTCTTTAGTTTCCTTGCGGTGGTTTTCTGGTTCTCGTTACTCTTTGGCGTGTCAAACGGTTTTTGCACTTGATAGTCATGACCAGACATCTTGTGCCCACACCTTTCTTCTGAACTCTCTTCTCTGCATCGTTTGTCAGATGGGAAGAAAGCTTCTTCTTCTTGTAACCTCCAAGGCTGCATTTTCTTTAGCTAGCTTGGCGCATGGTATGCATTATCTGCTTCCATTTACGCGCAAATATGCTTCGCCAAATTTTCTGATGGGTAAATGGTTCATCTGCGGCTGCTCAAGATATTCTGACATTATTATTTCTTTACTACTGCACTGGTCATGGGCTCAATCTGCAGAATAGCGAAACCTGTAACTAGAAAAGCAATGAGAAATAAAAACTCAAAAAATAAAACCTATCCTTTCCTTTCCTGTGACATTCTCTCTTGTATGAAATTCTAAAATCCTGAAGGTAACAGCCCTGTATCATTTACCTGTTCTCTCTTCCGACTCAGTCTTATAGTAAGTAGCACCACTCGTAGGTAAAGATGATGGTTTCTGTCACGTGTCCATCAAGGTTAATGATTTTCTCTGCTGAGTCACTAGTGGGCACCTTTTCTGCACAAACCTTCAACCTAGCAGCTACCTGTAAAAGTGACTGATGTTTAACAATTAATATTAATGGTTTAGACAAGACGAGTGTCGAGTTAACTGGAACAGAAAGATGGATGAAAACCGCACTAATAATGTTTTCCCAGAAAGGGTCGAGACCTCCATTAGTACATCAGGCAGTCTCATTCCTCTTAAATCTATATTAGAAACAAGAGCTCGAGACTCATTGCTCAGTGTCTACATCATAAGTGTTCCAGCGAAAAAAGCTAGTGGTGTTCTAAAGTAAGTCTTAAGTCTCATTCTATCAAATTATACAGCTGCTCATGCTTTCCCAGTTTGACACGGAAACTTTTCCCCGAAGATGGTGGTTTTGACCTACAACATATCAGGAGATTTGCGAAACAAGCGGATGTTCCAGATCACGTTCGCTCTTTTCTCCTAGGCGCAAATATCGACAGCAATGACATTGATCAAGTCGATGCTGAATCTCCTGAACTTTTCCTGCTTGTGGGAGCTACGAATCTCATCAGCTCGGAAGAATTGCGCAATGCTCTCTCTCCAATCTTAGATCCAATAACCATTCACTCCATAAAGGTACCTTTGTTAGCTCCAACGTCGCAAGAGCAAGCCATGTCTTGGTCATCTCAATATTGGCCCATAGTATACAAAAAGAGCAATCCGTTTGGTCCCCACCCAGCCATTGTGTCCAGGGCCGAAAAAGAAGTACAGGAAAAAGTTAGGAAGTGGATGGACTTGGCGGCCGAAGTGGCCCGCTCCTCGAGCAAGACAGGTATCGGGGAGCAAATTGGTGCTGTAGTTGTCGAACGAAAGAATGGAATTGAACGTACACTTGCGGTTGCTGGTGATGCGAGATGGATGAAGTGGCCACGAGTTGGCTCAGGAAATGTTACTGCACATGCAACACTTCGAGCTATTGCAATGATAGCAGATGGAATAAAAGTTCAAGAGGAAAGGAAAGCTGACATAGTCTCAGAAACGAGTACATCAGATGAAAATACGATCTTTAATGACCAATCATTGGATATCCTTGAGACAAAGCACCTCAAGTCATCCGAATGGATCGACGGGTATCTTTGCCACGATCTGGAGCTCTATATGACACATGAGCCATGTGTAATGTGCTCGATGGCTATTGTACATTCTCGTTTTGGACGTGTGGTATTTGGACATCGTATGCCGAAGACTGGTGGTCTCTGTGCAGACAGTGAGCTTGGTCACGGTCTTTTCTGGCGTAAGGAGCTGAATTGGTCTTTGCTTGCCTGGCAGTGGATCTCCAGCGAAAAAGAAATTGATGCTTCTAAAAACCCACAAAACCTGCTATCGCAGCTTGGTGTACATGCCTAAGGTTTCAGACGCCGCAACGAAATATCAGTCTGGATTGGCAAACAAGATCCGAAGGCCTTTAATGTTCAAAAGCTATAAATCTTTGAGTGTATGTTAATACCGAAAGAAACTCAACATTGCATGTTCTTCATTCTTCTAATCAGATTTAATCTATGAAATAAATTCAGTATTTCTAACAGATATATTGTTGGATAGTCCGAACTATTGGAAAGCCTGCCCCCACGATGGTTTGGGCTGGCTGTAAAACCACGATTCTGCCGGTAATATATTGAGGGCACATTAATTTCATTTGTGAGACTCAATTTCAGCTCAGATATTAGGTGTGACAGCGGCAAGGAGGATTACACAACTGAAAGGAGAGAGCACTATTATATTCAAAGGTGTTCGTAGGCGCAGCTCATCCTGTCTAACGTTTTGTTGGAAGAACGTGCTTCATATCAACATCCTGATTTATTGGCTCATCTTCCTCGAGTCGTCTTGATGGCTCCCTTATCATCAACTCCCAGGCTTCGAAGATTCTTCTATGGAATTTCCACGCTTGATGCGACGTTGTGGTCAATGGCTCGCCCGTGTCTGCAGCACAGTGGCGCAAACTTCTCATAGCTAGTACCGGGTAATCATATATCTCATGTAGTACATTGAAATCGAGCAGTCTACCTCGGAGTCGGTCCATACACAACTTTATGGCGCCTCGAGATTACCTTATGAATTGCCAGGCAGCATACCTATTGCCTCTAATAACTCCACATAGCCTGGGTATGTAACAACCGTCTTAAACGATTAATCAAATCCAAGATTGGTCGGTACAATGCTGTTGCTGGTAACTACGAGGTCCTTAAGCGAATCAATACAATCATCCATGCACCCGAGGTTTTTGATAAAAGTGCCTGTAAATCGTGTTACAGGGCTTGATTGGAAATGTTCAATCAACCTTGTATCAACCTTTGAAATGGAAACGTGCTTGATTTGCAGCTTCTGATTCGCCATCTTCCCGTTCTTCAACATCAGCCTCGTCGGCTGTAGCTATCAATATTCAATAATCTCGCTGTTCCTTGTTAGGCCCGTTCCTATATCACAATCTGCAATTCGTTGATATATCAACATGTTTGGTACCACCATACTTACCACGCCACTGAAGGACATGAATCTGCCTTATCCAGTGATTTACATCCTAATTAATATTATGAGAAATAAATCTGTCAATATTAGATGGTACTCAATGGCTTGGCTGGCGCAACAATTCACTGCTTGATAAAGCTGACTGCCCTCGTGGGCATTCGACAATGTTCCCTTATTTTCAATCTTGAAGTAGATTGAAAGTACTATAAGACAAGCATAGAGATCAGGATTCTCTAGTACTCTAAAGTCACCAAACATGGCGAACACTGAGCACTCAAAAGATGCTGTATCGCAACCATCAGCCCCCGCTGTACTTCAAACCACCGCTGGTGGAAACGCTGTTTGGCACAATTTCAATAATGATTTCGCCCACATTCAGGATCCTAATGAACGACGACGACTCGCTCTAGCTGAGATTGACCGCGCTCCATTCGGATGGTACCACGTTCGCGCATGTGTTGTTGCTGGTGTTGGTTTCTTCACTGATTCTTATGATATCTTTGCAGTCGGCCTTCTCACCACTATGCTTGGAATAGTTTATTTCCCGCATAACAAAGGAGCTATGCCAACCAATTCAGACACTGCAATTAAAGTTGCCACTAGCGCTGGCACAGTTGTTGGACAGTTTGGCTTTGGTATTCTGGCTGATATCGTGGGACGTAAAAAGATGGTATGCGATTCTGCGATATCACAAGCCACAAAGCTTACATCTAATCGCAGTATGGACTTGAATTAATCATCATCATCTTTGCGACATTGGCACAGTCCTTGACCTCGAGTTCTCCGGCTGTGAACATCGTTGGTGTCATAATTTTCTGGCGTGTTATCATGGGAATTGGTTAGTTGAAGGTACTTAATTCTAGTTAAAAGAAAATTCAACTAACCCAATTAATAGGAATTGGTGGTGATTACCCACTCTCTTCCATCATCACATCGGAGTAAGTACAATCTCTATCAGCTATTGTATGCTGGGTTCTGGAGCTGTGGGTCTCATTCTCATCATCAGTGAAGAAAGTGGCCGAGACCACAAAACTGAACATTTAATAAACCTCTTCTCAGACCCCTTCATCGTTCTTTGTTTTCGTGCAAATATTAGGCATAGCCTAATTAGTACATAGGTTTGCGACAACGAAATGGCGTGGTGCAATGATGGGTGCAGTCTTTGCTATGCAGGGAATCGGGCAATTTGTCGCTGGTCTCGTCATGCTGATCGTCGTTGTTGGATTCAAAGAATCTCTCCTTACAGCAAAATCCGCTGCAGTATGCCAGGGTGTCTGCGGATTGGCAGTTGATAAGATGTGGAGAGTACTCATTGGATTTGGCGCTGTTCCAGGTAGGTGCTCCTGAATCTTTAGCGAAAGTATGTGCGGTCGAATTTCCACTAACACTCGCTAGGTTGTGTTGCACTCTACTACCGCCTCACGATCCCTGAAACACCTCGATATACTTTCGATGTAGCTCGCGATGTGGAGCAGGCCCAGCTCGATGTGAAGGCGTACATTGCTGGAAAGTCTGAAGGACACCCTGACGAGATTGCCCGTGTGCAAGGACTCCAAGCCGGCAAACAGCAATTGACGATCCCCAAAGCTAGCTGGAGCGATTTCGTCGCCTACTATTCGAAGTGGAAGAATGGAAAGATCCTTTTCGGCACAGCCGGTTCATGGTTCTTGCTTGATGTGGCTTGGTATGGTCTGTCCTTGAATAATCCAGTCATTTTGACCGCGATCGGCTACTCTACAGGTCCAACTGTCTACAAAACTCTGCTAAATACCGCTATTGGAAACCTCATCATTGTGTGTGCGGGTTCTATCCCTGGTTATTGGGCTACCGTTGCCACCGTCGACACAGTTGGCCGAAAACCTATCCAGCTTGTCGGTTTCATCGTCCTGACCATCGTCTTTATTGGAATGGGTTTCGGCTACCACAAGCTTTCAGGCCATGGCTTACTCGGCCTCTATGTCGTAGCTCAGTTCTTCTTCAACTTCGGTAGGAATTCCCCAATTCTGCCCCCCTGCCTACATTTCATCCACAATATAAGTAGATAGAAGGCAAAGCCCCTGAACTAATCCCCACGCAGGTCCCAACACAACAACCTTTATCGTCCCCGGCGAATGTTTCCCCACACGCTACCGCTCCACCTCCCACGGGTTTTCCGCCGGCATGGGAAAAATTGGTTCCATCATCGGGCAATCAGCGATTGCCCCCCTACGCGTACGGGGCGCCACTCCAAAGAATGCCAATCCCTGGCTCAACCATGTTCTCCAAATCTACGCTGCCTTCATGTTTGCGGGTATCTTCACCACCTTGTGTATTCCAGAGACGAAACGCATCTCGTTGGAGAAATTGAGCGGAGAGGATTGGGGTTTGGATTTGGATTTAGACGAGGTAAGCGCGGAGCCCACGAGAGAGGGTGGGAGTGAAGAGCATGCCAAGGGGGCGGAAGTCGAGGCGAAGAGTGTTTGAGGGGGAGGACGTTTGGGATTGAATGTTGATATTGATGTTCACATTGATGTTGATGATGGATGGATGGGTCGATCGACGGGAAAGTAGATGGGATGGATGGTATGATGCCACGGATATGATGATAACGATGGATGCTGCTGGTGCCGGCACGTTCCTTAATTAATGTCGAGGTAGAAAGGGGCAGGAAGTTTTGACTGTAATTTACACGTGAATGGAGGATTTATTTCAGGAAGGAAGGAAGAGTTCTATACCCAGCATCAGCGATTTTAGATATCACATTCGTTTTTATGCGTCTTCGACTATATTCTAGTTTTGTGCGTTAGCAAAGATGTATATGAACTATCTCGTGTATTTAAACCTACATACGTGGTTTGTCAAATACATTTGGAAAACTGAGGCCATTTGAAACAAGCATCTAATGGCATCATACATCATTTCACGTCTCCAGATGAGGAGTATAACACGACGAATTGCAACATTGACCTGCTGGGCTTGATGGGGAAAACATATATTCCTTTCCACCAAGACCGACGTAATTTTATTCATAGTGTCCAAGACTGCAAATGGTATCGGCAAGTTATCAGCAATCCATCAACATTTGTTTCCCTTGCCAATGAATAACCCATTTCCCTGCGTGGTAATACAAACGCTCCCTAACCATTGACCACCCATTCATGAATACACAGGTTTCCAATTCCAAACGCCCATGCTATAAGAGCTTCCATTAACCTTCCACCCATATGCATATGTTAAAATATTTAAGTTAATTGATTGAAATCCGGAGCTTTCATTTGCCAAATGGCAGTTTTAGCCCTCTCCCTCACATCCAATTCTGAATCATGTTCCAAATGTTCAATTTTTTGAAGGATACCTAGTTGTTTCAATGACTGCACACGTTGTGCGCAAGCGGGTCCATCGTTTGAGTCATCTACCCAAGTAAGGTTTGAAACTAAATAGCACATGGCGACGCGGACTTCATAGGCTGGGTTGTTAAATTGAGGGACGAGGAGTTTGAGTAGGTCGGATTGGGCTATGACGATTTGGCGATGTTGAGGAATGCTCGCGGCCATGTGAACTAGAATGTAGACGACAGCAATGATGATCTCTGGTTGAGGCGCAATGACCTTCGTTTCCGATGCACCAGAGTCTCGGCGGCTGACGACAAAGGGGTTATTAATGACCTTAGGTCTTAATTTGGAGGCTAAAATCTCGAAAACTTGGTCTTGGCCCAAGGACTCAAATAGATAATCAATCATCTCGGTATTTTCTGCGGAACTGCCATGTCCCGAACCAGCACTTGAAATCAAATTTCGTATGAAATCCAAGCCTTGTTCTTGAACGGCAAGGTCGTCTTTCCTGGCCTTTTTGGCGGGGTCCAGTTCAGCTTCTCGCAAGGCAGCAAGTTTCACTTCTGCTTGCTGCAAGCTTTTACTGCGACTGTTACTACTGGGTCTGGGGTTATTGTGAGCTGAGAATGAGCCGCCCATTGGCATTTCAGGTTGATCCATCTCTACGTCTTCGTCCATGGCATAGTCCCGGTTTGAGGCCACGCCTTGGTTACAGCCATTTTCTTTCGAAAGTGCCTCATCTTCCGTGTCATGACAAATGAGGTATGCCAGCCATCCAGATCCTAGCTCCTCCAAGCACGTTCGCTTAGTCTCGTTACTGACACCGCAGACAAAGTGTTTGAGCGCCCAGGTAGCATTCAGCCGAAGCTTTGCGTTCATTGAGTGTGCCTGTCCACAAAGGATTTTGAGTACCCCAAATTCCATGAAGCTCTGCAAAGGGGTTAGCAACAAAGTTTTAATTACAGCATCGAATGAGTACAAACCTCTCGCATTGGAGCGACATCAATCAAAAGATTGCAGACTGTAGCGGTAGCGGCAATTTGGACTTCAATATCCTGGTGGGATAGGAGGGGGAATATTGGCGTAACCACTCCATTGTCGATCAAGGTAGTCCTGAGTATGCAGACTGATCTCGCCAAGGCGCGAGTAGCGGTACAGGCAGCAATAAGGACTCCCACGGGGTTGATTCCGTAACCTTCTTGATCAATGTTAAGGTCGCTTGACTCTGATTTCCTTTCGGCTTTGTCGCCCTTTTCGTTGAATTTGATCGATGGCTTTTGAGGGTTAGGGTTCAAAGATTCGACAATATACGGAATTATACCATTATCCACAACGGATTTTCTATATTCTTCTTTGAAAAGAATAAGACAAGCTATTGCCCTCAACACGCTCTCCCTTACTTTGATCTTGTGAACAAGGAGAGCAGATTGGCCAGGGTCACCAAGACGCGAGGATGGGGTTTGTTCCACATAATTTTCGGCCGTATTCGGTTTGACAGGTGACCAATGCTGCACATTGGCACTTTCTGGTACTGGATCGTAAGCCATTTTGATCAACTTCGAAAGCTTGGCCATTGCTTCATTGTCAAATGTAGCCTTTTGAAGATATTCGCTATCTGTAATCAATAATGCTAAGATGTGTGGTGCCATTTCCGTGACTGAACGATCGATTCTCAACAATTCATGATCATAAGAGCTATCCTTTGACTTCAGGGTGGACTCTTCATCTAACATCTGCACAAGTAGAGGCACAACCAGTAAACCCAAGGCTGATTCCCTGGCTTTCTTGATAAGACCGGCTCGAAATAGCACTGTCAGTAAATATGAAGCCATAAGTCTCTCTTCGCCTTCCCGAGATCTCATAACCAATATCAAATATGCAATCAAGGGACTTTCAGGATCCTCGGAAATGGTCTGGGTATCTTGTGGCGAACTAGTACGCTCCGGGGGAGGGTCGGACCATATGGAGGCAGACGTTGACTTTCCACGACCATTGGGGGATATTTGTCCCCGAGGGCCAGACGAACCTAGGGGAGGAAATGCAGAAGCCTGTGCGCTCTTCACTGGATACTTTGGAACAATTGGAAGCAGGTAGTCGATGGCACTCAACTGGCTTTGCCGTGCACTGAAACTTGCGGTATTGAAGGCATTCCAAGCAGCTCTTGAGTTTTGCGGAATCGGGGCCTCGCCTGCCGGTATTGATGGGAATACAGCCATGATTGATGGGTGATAAAGTAGTTGTGAAGCTCTGAACTTAGACTCGGTGACAATGCTCGCTATCGCCTCTAAAACCGCCGAAAGACTGGCAGTTGGAGGAGAAGCGGGGGGGATGTATTCCTGTAAACCTTCTCTAAGCGCAATGATCTCGGCACCTGGGATAACAAGGCCCTGAGCCACAACGAAGCTTGCCAACTTCACAGCCAAAGCATCCAAAACACCAGATATTGCGAGACTTTGTTGGTAGGACTCCTGCCGACATATGCGAGCTATAAGAGAAGCCGCCAATGATATCTGGGTTTGTATGATATGCGATGATGAAGTCTGGGAGATGATGCGGGTTAGGGAGGCAAGATGTGGGCGTACGAACAGTGCTGCTGCTAGAGACTTGATCGTAAGAGGGTGTACGCTTGTGGCAAGTATTGCAGACTCCGCGAGGTTAGACAAAGCTCGCAGCGCTGCGAGGACGATTTGTGGTGGGTTGCTTGAGGGGGAAAGATTCGACAGGATCGCCGGGAGCGCAGAACTGTATTGTAAAGGAGCGAGGAAAGCCGGACCACCTAGTCTATATTAACGAAATGTACAATGAGTATGATAAGTCTGCTCACCATATGCAAGACTTCCCAAGACTTGTAAAGCCTGCAGTCGAACCATCTCCTCTTCTTCCAATGGCCGGATCGCATAACAATGATCGTGTGCTTTCCCGTCCTGACTTCTGGGACTCGACTTGTTAGAACTCATGCGTACGACAGGTTCCACAAGGCCCATGGTTACAACCATTTCTTTCTTTGGAGCATGTCCAACGATTTCATTTTTAAGAGCTCTCAGATTGGCAATCTGCTCCGAGGGAGTTCTGGCATTTTGAATTGAGAGCGGCCATCTTTGTGTGGCCAAACTTCTAGCCATTTTGTATTATCAAACCAAGTTGCAGCAGATATT
Organism: Sclerotinia borealis F-4128; assembly: GCA_000503235.1. Taxonomy (NCBI): domain Eukaryota; kingdom Fungi; phylum Ascomycota; class Leotiomycetes; order Helotiales; family Sclerotiniaceae; genus Sclerotinia; species Sclerotinia borealis. The sequence continues at coordinate 42,395 of KI628607.1, read as the reverse complement.
GTTTTGAAATGGGTAATCGATGATGGAAATGATTAATTAATGTAGGTAGCGACGTTTGATTTCTGACGGGTTAATATATCTTCGGCAGGTAAGGTCTGTTGATTCGTGATTTAGTTGTACGCAGATGGGGAATCTATGAATGACATGTATTTCAAATGGGTACATAGATAGGTATATACAAGAAAAGGCCGTCCTTAACAATGAAATTGATTGATGAAAAGAAAACAATGTAATCAGTGAAAATGAGGAGTTATATATTATCGAGTAGATACTTATATATATATACAATAGTTTAACATCATGAGTAGCAATAAGTCGAAGATATCGGATTGCCGTGTTTATGGATATACGAGTAGTTATCACCTCAAGCGTGGTCCAGACGACTTATAAGTAGACCCTCTTCACATGGATTTGATTTGAGGTATGGATATTTTCCTTTTACCATCTATCTGAATATAACGAACAACAAACAACAAACAACAAACAACAAACAACAAACAACAAACGAGATCAAATACCTGGATTGTTCCACTACGAGTCATACTTTTATAATTACATTTTATACATTAACCGGAAGCACAAATTGAGCAGAGTTTTTCGAGCAACGCTTTCTTTCACCTTAGGATCCTTCTTTGGCTGCCATCCATAACTTGTACTTATAGATAAGAAAAGACAAGACAAGACAAAACCTTAACCTTTCTAATACCCGTACACACCTACATACATACTTTCCTGCATCAGGATTATCAAAAAAAAAAAAGTATCGAATCGCAGCTATTCCATCCACCACGCCCTACAACGCCCCACCCTTCACTCTTACCCACCCACTCCACTCCGCCCATTCAGACAATAGTCGGAAGGCACTACTGATCATGATCCAGTTTGAAAAAGGAACATGTTGAAGTCGCCATCATTGAGCAGATCTCAAGCTTCCCCCACTCTCTACCACTATGCACCTACATCAACACGACCTTCACTGTCGCGCAGAACATCCGCTGCGAACAAACCTTCTCCCTCGCCACAACCACAACAGCAACCGATATCACAGTCGCAACCCAAGAAATGGATCTACGTTGATGCATTTACGCAGTGGAGCCCTATAATGCCCTCTAGGATGGCAGATGGAGTATCGCCGCCGGTGCAAGTGAAAACCGAGGATGTACCTCCAGAACCCATCATTGCGCCTGAGCAACCCAACGTCGAGGCTCTACAAGACATGAAGCCACCGATACAACTGGAGTCGCCGAGTATGAAGAGACGGCAATCGTCAGTTGACAGTGCGCATACTGTCAGTAAGAAGGTTTCCTCCCCGAAAAGAGTGAAACCTCAGACACCTGTGACGATTCTACCTGTGAAGTATGAGCTATGCGAGGTAGAGGATATGGTCGTGCTTATAGCTAGTATGATCGCAGAGCTGATTCAAAGGAACGACGTTCTACCTCTCCAGAGCGGGATATTAACACGCTTTCATTCTAGGTATGCATGGGTACATGTTTGTGTTTATATCCTTCTATACTAATGGCTTCTAGATCGCCTCCCGGGATCTCTGTTCTTGATTATCTGCAGCGACTTGCAAAACATGCCACTCTAACCCCCCCTCTCTTACTCTCCATGGTTTACTATATCGATCAACTTTGCGCATCATACCCCGCATTTACAGTCACAACCTTGACTGTCCATCGATTCTTGATTACGGCAGCGACGGTGGCCTCAAAAGGACTTTCGGACTCTTTCTGGAATAATTCGACGTACGCGAGGGTTGGCGGAGTCAAAGTGGCAGAGTTAGGATTACTTGAGCTTGAATTTCTACACCGAGTGGACTGGAAAATAGTTCCAAATCCCGAAATGTTGATTGATTATTACAAAGGATTGATTCAACGAAACGACCTTTACAAAATGGAAGGAGATTTTACAGATGAATCTGACGAACTAGACGATGATGATGAAGAAAGCGACGAACCTGATACCCCCGAGCAGACCGAGGTTGGAACTGATGCAGACATGAAGGACACGAATGAGCCAAATGTCCCAAATCAAAAGACAGAGTCTGGGCATGAAGAAACTTCATAGTCAGGAGGGCTTTAGTTGCATCTCTACGATTTTCTTAATACCCCCTTTTCTCTTTCGCCTCGATTCTTTGGTTTATGGCGTTGGGGAGGAGTATGCTTTACACGGCACTGACGCATAGATGAAGGTGCGCCTTGGCTTTGCCCATAAGGAAATGATGTATATATTCAAGTTGAAATGCAAACGATATTATTTGCCAAACAAAATACGTATAACAAACGGTTGTTCAACGTAAAACTAAGTAAAAATAAACAGCCATAGGCCAAAAGTAAGTAGCAAAATTAACTGTCAGCCTGGTAATTGAACTCATTAAACACGCTAAGTTTCTTATGTAATCACAGCCTTCCCCAGACCAGCTCCTCGAACCTCGAAGCTAAGCTCTTATCGACCCACCCAACCATCACTATGAAGCTCACCACCCTCCTCCTCGCCCTTAGCGCGCATGTTTTCTGCATCACTGCAACTGTAACCGAACAAATCGATACAGCAACAATCTACATCCAGCCGCTAACCTCCTCGTCCGCCTACCCCCTAGCCTCAATATCCTACAACCCCTCCACCCTCTCCGCCTCGCTCCTCTCCTACGAACCCCCCACCGATCTCCTCCCCTCCCCCCAAGACCCCTCCTCGTCCCCCAACGATAACCTCGCCCTCACCGGAATCTTCGACGAAAAAACCTCAACCTTCAAAAGCTCCACATCCCTACTCTCCCTTACCAATTTCGAAAAGGGATATCGGCCAACTATTCTCCTTACGATTGATGCACAAGGGGCTGTATTAGGAGTCACGATTAAGAGCGGGGTTATTGATGCTGGTGCCACGAGGGATTTTGCGCCAAAGGTGGAGGTGAGACGGGTGGTGAAGGGGGGAGCCCCGGTTTTGGGGCCGAATGTTGTGTTGAGTAAGGAGGGGAAGACGGAAGGAGAGGTGGTGGAGAAGTCGTTTTTGCAGAAGTGAGTTTTTGTGTTTTTAGGGGTGGAAATTAATTACGACTAGAATGAACAGGTGTGCTAATGATGTGAAACTACTAGGTATTGGTGGGTTCTTTTGGGAGCAGCGATGTTGACAATGACTGCTGGTGGGGGATCCGAATAATGTGACTACGAATTGGAGTTGGCGTTAGATTCATGTATGGGGGATGATTGATCGGGCGTTGAAGGAGTTCACTAGATGTTGTCTTGTCGGTGTTCTATGAAAAGACATACTAATCACACCTCTGTGGCCAGTTTCATAGTGAGACTGGTTTTAAACCGCTCGGATAAAGATCGATATCTCTCGCAACGATGTGGTGAATGTTGCAGAGGGGGCCCTCCACATTGCGAATGCAAAGAGGTTACTAAAAGGCCGAAGATGTTACCATGCAATAGACCACTAAGTAGCAACCTCATCGCTACGGTAGATCGTAGAGGGAATGCCAATACCCATGACTTCTTTTAGCTTTCCGGATAACGATCAGTGAGTCAGCGTATGTCGAAAACCGTGTTGTTAGACCAGCCAACTCTGAAGAGTATACGTATATATGAAAATTACAAAATGTATATTCCTATTGATCATTTCGAAGAGGAAATCAAGTGCTAATCAGAGAGTGGCCATATATCTAAGAACAAATCATCATCTCACAACATGCTCACTCCTTCATCAGCTCCCAAGCGGCAAATTTTTATAATAAATGATTTTTTACTAGCCCACCTTCCCATTACTAGTACTACTCCTATGTCTACTCGCCCCTTTCTTTCTCCCCCCATCTAAACTATATAGCCCACCCGCAAAAAACACCAAAAAGGCACCCACCAAGGTCCCTTGACTCAATCTATTTCCAAATAACCAAATACTCAATAACAAACTAACCAATTTCCTCACGTTCAACACAATCGTAACCGTCAGGGCCGAAGATGCCGCCGCAAGTAGATTAACACCGCGTATACATGCATATTGGGTAAGGACATTCATAGCGAGATATATAAGTTGGCTGGGTAAATATATATGAGGGAGTTTGGATAGGAGGTCGGAAGGGAGATTTTGGAGACTATCGAGGGTGGGGAGGCCGAGGGGGGCCGAGGAGGCGAGTTTGAGGAGTTGGCGGTGCATTGAGGGGATGAAGGGGGCGAAGAGGGGGAGCGCGAGGAGGTGCGAGTAGAAGAGGTTTTCTTTCCAATGGGGCCCGTATTCTTTGTATGTTTCTTCGGTGTAGAGACCCATGATTGCGGAGAGGACTTGGGCGATGAAGAGGATGACGAGGCCGGTGTTGAAGGAGGGGATGTCTTCATCTACTTTTCCGTTCTGGGTGCTACTTGTTAGTGCGAGCTGGAGAAACATAGAACGGTGATAGTACCTTAGATTGCGCATCAGACCAAGCGGCTGTCACCACACCAATTGTTAGTAGGGTGACAGCTATAACCTGTATTCTAGAAAATCGTTTTCCCCATATATACCCCCCAGCTAAAGTTGTGATGCTGCCTCCGGACCGTAAAATGATGTGCATTGGTACCGATATATTGTAGCTAAATGCATGATTGTTCAAAACATTGATTGTGAAGAATAAGACAATATTTATAATCCATCGACGTATAGGGACACGATTCGGCGTAAGGAAGAGCGGAGGTCTACTTTGATCGAATTGAGAGATGTAGCCAGTCACAGCTACAAAGAGGAATTGGACAAATGTCATAAGAGTTCCTTCAGAAAGTTAGAAATGGTATTCGACGAGGTTGCTGGTGAAGGGGCGTACCGCTGTCCGGCTCGACTCTGTTCATAAATGTCAGCGGGGTACTTGAAATGATATAATCTCAAAAGCGAGGGGGGGGTGAAAACTTACTTTACAATAGCTTCCAACGCGAAGACCTAAGAACATGATGAGCCCCTCGTTCCGCACAAACCCCATGACACGAAAAATTAACGACTCACATTTGAGCAACATCCTCCAAAGATCAATCCAAGCATAGCACCAACCGCCAACCATTGCGGAATCGTCTCGATAAAAATGCGCCCCGCCATTGCGAGCAATTTCGACGACCTAGGTCTTTTATCATTGATCCCATACATTTCGGCCTTTTCTAGCGACGGTGCAGCATTTATAACCTTGGGCGCTACGACATCTCCATCCGTATTCGAAGCTTGCAAATCCCGAAGCGTGGAACGACGTCTTTGGATGGTCATAGGGGCTTGCTGCTGGTTACTAGCAGAATCAGCTCTGCGTCGTCTCGCCATTCATTCATATAACGCCTTTTCTGACTAAAATAGTTCAGGGCGGGGGGGGGAAGAAGGGGGGCGATGTTCTGTTTCTGGGGGGAAGAGGGGAATTTCGCGTGTCTGGTTTGTTTCTAAGAATGGAAGCTTTTGAATCTCTGATGTTCCAGATTCTCAGGTACCGATGTGACTGGACACGATACGAAACTGATAGTGACTCAGTACTCGAGTAATATCAATATTCAAAAAAAGAAAAGAAAATAAAACAATTTTGAATAGGATGTTGGTAATCTGACACGTAGATTGTATTCGGCATATAAACATACCACACTACTGTTAATTTTTTGCTTTCAAAAATCCCCAGCTGCAACAAGGATAAACAGATTCAAGCTTCCAAAAAAAACTTTATGTACCGTTTATTTCGTCGATGCGAGAGCGAGCTGAGTGAGTCTTAGGGCATTTAAGCTAAGATGCAAAACACAAACCTCAAAATACATAGGTATAGTGCAGCAGTAGAGGACAACGTACAAGTACCTAGTAGTAAGAGGATTCATTGATATTAGCAAATCAGAATGACGGTGTGGGATGTTTGAAAAGTAAGGTTAATCATTCATCAATAGGGTTGCAGTAGCATGGTTCTCCTAGATTTTAGAGCAATTTGGCCCTGGTAAGTTGTATTCGAGTCCCTGTAACCCCCCTGAAAATTGGCGTTTGATTTGCTTCTCAGCGATTGCCGAAAGGCCCGGAAGTGGCTTAAATGTCGCGCATTTGTCAGTATGACTGTGGTTGAAGAATCGCCTTTATGCGGCTAAACATGAGTTCCCCAACGTTCTTATTCCACCAACTGTTGGATAGATGCGGCGGAGGAAATGGATAAGTGTCTATCTATGGAATATGCCATCAAAATATAATTTTTACTCGAGTACGGAATACGCGTATATCAAGGACCAATGGAGAGCATCAAATTAACAACTCAAAGTTGGTCAATTCAACCTTACTGCGGACACTAGACAGGTTGTACTTCGGGAAGGTCTAATGACACTTTTACTTTCATACGATGGAGGATCATTAAGGAGAAGAATCAGCCCACTATCATCTATGAGCTACAGCTAGTGCTATCATTTCACCCTCTTAGTGATGATTCGTCGAAAACTTCTCATATTCATTCATCAAGAACTCAATGGAGGATTTGTGGCCAATTAATACAGAAAAGTCTTCTCGTGTCAAAGCCTAGGCATTTCTTCTCTGGCTGTGAATATTCAAGCGATATCTAGCAGCTTGTATGAAGGGTAATTTCGCTCGAAAAATGCTCATGATTATCCACAAGACAAGGCACCCGCTTTAATCTCTATATCTCTAATTCCAAAACTATCTATACCAAGGAGATCTTTTACATCATTTATCTCAAAAACAACCGAAACAATATGAAGGAAAACCCCACACCTCCCCTTACCATTCAAGCGAAAGAAGAAAATTCCAAGGATACAACCCATCCAGCTTTGAAGAAACGCGCTACGAATACATCATTATCATTACACAACCGCGACCAGTCAAAGCTGGCCTTTGCCACCATCAATAGTATAATCCTTCCACATCATAACTCCAGCACCACTATTACTATCGCCCTTGATCCTCAAGGCAATGATCTGTTTCCGTGCTAGCCAGTCTTCTCTGGACTCAAAACTTCCTCTTCGCAGTAGATATGTACCGTCACCGTCCTCTTGTATATCTTTAACACCTTTCAATAGAGCACCATGCTCGTCGATTGAAGATGTTCGAGGACCATCTGTGGAGTGAGAGTGGTGAGAGAAAGGATTGGAATGGATGTGGAAAAGCTTGGGGGATTTTGTGGAAGAATTAGAGGAGGATTGTGAAGTAGAAGTCGAAGTGGAAGTGGAAGCGGAAGATGCAATAGGTTGGTGAGATGATGCGTTACCCATCTTTCATTCGTTTATGGTGTGGCTTCAAGTAGCTGTGGGTGGAAGTGAGTCCTAAATCAGTGCGAGAGAAGAGGATAGTCGTACAATAGATGGGCAGAACACAACAAGTGTGCACAGTCCCTACGTTCACGGCCTCAATATAGCATTCTCAAGAGGCCAAATTGTTCCCCCCTTCTTCCAACATTCGGATTGATCGTTGGCGATTAAGTATTCCAATAGCGTCAAGAACCTCAATATTGGTCTTCAGCCTTATAACCTGCGGTCGGCAATACGATAAAACAAACATTCATTTTATGTCAGTGATTACTGTGTGAGTTGGTCTGCAGGCGCGCGACTACACGCCACTACATCTCGGGGACTGTAGGAAGAGGGCTAGGTCAACACGCACGCCTCATTTCCTAGGGTAGTGCAATAGATTTATCGGTATAGCAGTCTATTATACAATTTCTCAAATGAGTTGAATCTCTCAAATATATATATATATTCTTTCAAAAAGTCCAATCTTTTGATCGCGTTGAATAGTTCAGATAGATCCAACCTCTCAAAATAATTACGCCTCTCAATCTAATGGAAAGACCAATCATTTAAATAGTACTCAACATTCAACATTGGAAAATTTCGAGAATACTTGTGTCCTCAAAACGCCGGATAGATTGCTATGTATCGAGTTAAGCAGCATCAACACTGCGTGGTCTATAACCTGTGACTAAAACTCAGATTCCGTCTTGCTACAGGATCTCATTTTTTCTTTCAAACACGCTGCTTAGATATCTCTCCTTAAAATATGTTGTTCTATCCCCGTTTCGTTCAAAGTCGCCCCTGTCTAAATCTCTCCCCTAAAATTTCGGCTAAAATGATAACGTTCGTACTCGTAATAATTTACCTCTTTCCTACGGTCAAGAGCCAATAACGAAGAAAACGAAGAATATGCTTTCTCAATTGCATCTTCAACCAAGCAATCTTTAGCATCAGCAAATCGGTAAATCTTATATATTTCTTAAACCTGTATGCACACGCAACGCCAAGAACAAATAACAATAAGTGGAATGAATGTACAAATTTTCCCAGTACTACTCAAATCAGAATCTATTACCCCGAAAGCCACAGCTCCCCGAATGCTTTCTCCAATCTACAAATTGGAGGTGTAGTCGAGATCCAATAGGATTCCGGGAAAAAACTAGGATGCGCTGAGTAGTGTGTCGCAAACAGATATCCAGTATCATGAAACCAATCCCCAAAAATAAATATATTTCCTCTCCTCTTCTGTGGCATCAAAAAGTTCTTCATTGCAAGACTAATCCACTCCAAACTAAGACATTCATCTCCGATGATTATTATTGTCCAATTGACTTTGTGCTGGAGCTCTATGGCTCTGCTGCTGGGCATGAACTCGCTGCGCAGGTTCACCATTATGGGATCTAGAATCCCTAGGAGATTGTCGATCTCCAGATTGTGGAGAATTATTGCCAGTGGATCGTGACCGGCCTCGATAATTCAGATCTGATGGCACCGGGGACCGGTTATGTTGATCTTTGTGTCGCTTTTCCACTTCTTTTACTTCAGAGGGCTGGATCTTCTTCACGGGGGCGATGTGATCTCCTTTGCTGCAACCGTCGAAGCAACACATGGTTATGGATCTGAGTTGGGGGTTATTAGGGTGGGAGTTTGAGAGAAGTTGAAAGTAGATATTAAACCCACACAATTAAAGGATGTAAGGTTGGAATTCGATAAACAACGTATAGAAGAAAAGTATATCGATACCCAGAAGGTATGAAGACGTGACCGTTCCTCTATATATGCGACAACAAGAAGGATCCGTGTTATCTGACCTCACCCCCTCACCGTATCAAATTTCCTCCACTTAATTCACATTTTCGATACGTGAATTGCTCTCCTGCAAACACAAGACATCAATATGCTACTTTCCTTCCCCACAACCAACTTTTCATTAATCCCATCCTAGTCATCGTACCCGAATACCCCAGCAAACCCAACAACCCCAGACTATCCTTTAGCGCCACAGGTAAGCTCAGCGTATGCGGTCTATAGACCATATATGTTTCAAACCTTGTTTTATAATCATAAGCGCGGCCACGATAAACTTACTGACAACCGCAACTGTCGCGTCTCGGATTTCAACGTCTTCCCACAATTTTGTCAACATCCATCCACACAGCGAAATTGGATTTTCTAGACTCGTGCGATATCATGAATGATAATATTCACGGGGGAGTCAATAAATCTATAGGATAATAACGGGATGGCTTCCAATAATACCGTACCCTGAAGGATTTAGAGTCCAGCCCCGTGGTTCGATATCCAAACATGCTAATTGGGCGGTTATCTGCAACCTTAATCTTCGCGGCTAAATTTATTGTCGCCCTTCATAACACCGTCATATGTTTGACTGCCGGACCAAGCTTAACATATCTATCCCCATCCTACATCTACACATAGGCATACAATACAGTAAACAACATAAAAAGTTGAGATTACAAGGCCGGATCTCGACAAGAGAGACGCTTCATACCACACATTTGCAGCATATCTAAGAGAAAACGATATAGACCCAAAAGCACACTTAATATTGTCCGCTCGCCTCATCTTTAAAATTCAAATTAAACAATCTCAACACATCCAATAAACAAAGTCCAGGTGGCTCAGTGGTAGCGCACTGGGTTTTCACATCCTCTCAAACAGGACCGCTGCTTAACATCCGAAGACTTTGGGTATTGAAGATCCAGTTCGTCTGGTTTGAAATGAATCTTGATCGCTACATTTCGGATTCAATTTTTTGGAGTTTTTTTCTTTAAGTTTGAATGAAGGTGCTCTCTTTTTGAAGGAGCTCTTTCGGCAGCTCTAGCCTATCAGCTCACTTTCACAATTGTCGCGGCAACGGACTTCTCCACATCTGGCTGGTCTCTTGTTGCCATATGCGATTCTACTTTTGACTGGATAAACAATGATGAGATGTGCAATTAAACTCCAAATGTACCCAGCCGAGTTATTCTACTATGACCCCCCCCCCATCCAAAAGGATGTAATTTCTCATATGAGACATGCAACAAAAGCATATTTCAGCACTTTCGATCCATCAGCTTGAGCCACTCTACACACTGTCCTTAGGATATGCAACCTGTCACGCAGTTCACTTCCACATATATTTGGTGCTAGTCTTTGAAAACGTGGCAGCGATACATTCGAAAGCAACAACAATGAAAGAGAGTGGGGAGGGGACGTCTGTTTGTGGGAATATTCTGAGATTTGTTGAGATTATGATTAACAAGTCTACATAGATCCTTACGGCCACTTGGTATTGCATTTTATGTGGATTGATCTCCGCCTCGTTGGACACCCGGATTTATTAAACAGCATCTCTACAAGTTGACAAGTACCACTCGGCACTACAGGTTAGTGACTATAGGGACTCTTTCTATAAATACTTAGACAAACACTCTATAAGAAACTCTAGTAAAGGGGTGCTCTCTTTGGTTTGCTCCCTACATTATTCCAAGCGCAGCTTTTAAACTTGAGATCCGATGATTTCGAGAACTTGGATTATTATGCCAGGATCTCAAGAGATAAAAGACTGAGTAATTCTTATACAGCCTTCACATACACCTAGTCCATCTTCTCTAAATTCTCATTTTGCCTGGATCGAGTGTAGACATCGTAATCTCATATATTGATGGCCTCTCATCACTTCACTCGGTTACCAAGTATTAACAAGGTCTCCCCAACTCCAACCACCACACTTATCTGATAACCTCTATTCCACCACTTGAAGCACTCCCCTCGTTCTTCTTGCCCCCAGATCCAGCCAACCAAGCCGCCGCATCGAAATTCTGCAATGGATTTGCGCCACTAGCGCCACCTGTAAGTCCACCACCACTCTTCTGTCGCTCCTCGAATTCGGCTTTGAGTTCTGGGTCCACTGTAAAGAAGTAACGTTAGCATGGAAACAATCTGATCAAATAGAGAACGAGTTGAGGCCGTAGATTTGCAGATCTGCCTAACGGGGAATTAAGGCATATATATACGTACTATTGTCCATGAGATAAGGCATTCCAAACACAATAACCATACTGAACCCAGCAATCAAAATCATTGGATTCTTCAGTAAACTCAACGGCGAAAAGCCTACGCGCTCAAGGTAATAATTCTTTTCGACGAGAACCCTAACCTCCGCAGTATATTTGTCATTTCCAAGCTTAGAAACCGGAATATTTTCTCCCTTATTACTCCATTCGTTGGCGCGGAAAGTAGTGAAAGCTTCGATAGGAATGAGATTTGACTCCGAGGAAGCAGGATGAGTGTCGATTCGAAGAGGGATAAAAGCGTGAGTTGGGGAGGAAATGGTGAGGAGATAAGATCCACTTGTTAGGTTGCGGAATGAAAAGGAGTTGGAGGGAGTGAGAGGCGCGGTGTGCGTGTGGGAGAGGGTGCTGAGAGTTGCGTGGGTGGAGGGTGGGAGAGTTGATGGATTGAATTGGGGAGTCGTCGGGATTGTGAGAAGGAGATGGGTTGCGAGAGTTGAGGGGAGAAGGAATAGAAGCGAAAGCGCGGAGATGGTTGGGAGACGCATTTTGACGTGATTTGAAGGAAGGTGTTTGGAATTGAGAGCTAGCTGTCGAGTTGATGATGTTGATGTTAACGAAGCTTGATGCTTGAGCCGGAGAAAAGAAAGGCCGATCCATTTCTTATCTACATATACAAATTGGGTAATTCGAAAACTCTTTTGATTACAGCATGCTCGTACTCGAGTAGACATCTATTATACGAGTAGATGCACTCATGCTGTTCATTGTATATCTCCATGAGGACATCCTTGAGGGTTGAGTAACCCCTGGCCCGAATATAACTTCTCTTTAGCAAGTGCCTACCTACGGTAGTTAGAAGTCAATAGGAGATATGCCTAAGCAGTCACAGATCTGATCTTTTGATTTGTGGATGTTTCTTTTCGGTGTCTTCTGGTGGAAAGTAAGGGGAATGCCATTTATTGAAAGTATGTGAAAGCTTGATTCCTAGGTCACGTAACTTCTTTGCAAGTGCAAAACATAAATCATCAAATCTACCTGCATGTTACTTTCTCGGTTGTGGATTGAATTTATACATTATAAGGACAATTACCAGTCTGGTCATGTTAGAATCTAAGCTTGAGTAGCAATCAAGAAAGCAGAATCCAGATTTACAGACCAAGTTGTAGTTTTTTCAACTGTTGTGGGCAGACACTTTGGTTCTACACTTTTCTTTGCAACGCTGTTAGTTGAGTCCAAACACCGGAAGAAAGAAGGAAAAGTACGAATATAGTATGGTTTATTTCATAGATCTTAGTTTTCATAGGTTTTTACATGCGTCGATACAGCCCAAAACATACATAGTTCCAGTAACTCCAGTAACTCCAATAGTGCAAAGTAATCTCAATCTCAATTCCAAAGTTCCTTATTTCACCAATATCTCTAAGAAGCCCGAAGACCTCATAGACTCCAATAACATCCCGGAAACCTCAATGACCCAGTAAGTAGCGGACACCCATAATCGTGGCAAAATATTCAAGATGCATTGATCTATGGCTTTTTCGATTTCTGATAAACGGCCTCTGCTGTTTTTCCTTCCACGGTATCGGGATGAATCGTTCTCAAATGCCTTCGGTGCACATCCGAACGTGAGAATGTAATTTCTGTACTCGAGCACTTCCCAATTGCACACTTAATTGGAGGCTTGCCCGCATGGTTGCCGTCGAAATGTCGCTCATACTCGTATTTGCGAGTCCAGGGACCCGCCTTATCACACTCTTTGCAAATGAATTTCCCGTCTCTGTTTGTTTCGTATACGTAAGCTTTGCTATTAGTTGCGTTGGCAGGTCTGTTTGATGACTGTGTGTGTCCTCCAGTGCCGCTGTTGCTTCCCCCATCTTTTGGTTGTGTTCCGGCAATATTTGTGCTTGTGCTAACGGCGCTTCTTTTTGATGGGTGATTCAGTTGTGAAGGAACACTGTGCTCGCGCTTTCGTGGTAAGACTTGATCCGTAGGAGCATTTCGGCCTTCCACGCTACTTGTATGTTTTTTGGGTTCATTGACAGTGCTCTTTCGAGTCGGGCTGCGTCTGCGCTCACCACTGGGCACTGGCTTGCTGGGTACAGACTTGCTGGGCCCAGGCTTGCTGGAGCTGGGTACTTGAGACTTTTCTTCACGAGGTCTGGACCTTCCGCCATCACCACGTTCTGAAGTCTTTGTATCTTGCAATGATAACTTTTCAAAATCCAGCGGCTTATTGAGAGCATATTGTTGCTTCTTCCTTAATATAGCTCTTGCGGCGTCTCTGTCATCATAATCTGCATATTGAAATCTACCAGCGCCTGATTTGCAATGCAAATCCTCGTACGTCCATTCTGCCTCTCCTTTTAGTATAGCTTGTGCGACGAGTTTGTCTTCATAATCTTTTTTATCACCAGATTTGGTGGCCTTTGCTTTGCGTTGCAAATCAGCGTCTGTCCATGTTGCCCATGTTTTCCATGCTGAGGAATCAGACATGTTGAATCTTGCGGTGCGGACTGATTGTTGAAAAGTTGGTGTACTAAAATGAATATGTACAATCGTAGACTTTGATCAGGAAAAAAAGTTATCTATTGTAAGAGAATATGATAGGAATCGAGAGAAGATGTAATGCTGTGTAGTATGAAGTAAAAAGCCATGGTCAGAAAGGGAGCTTAAGTACATTTCCGAGGACAATTCTTGACAATTTTTATGTCAAAATTTATTCACAATGTTGGCGGTATATAAATAGCTCTAATGGCTATGGAGTCAAATGGTCTTCATTCAGCGGACGAGCGATCAGAACAGTACCTGCAAACCATAAAGTTGTACATTAAACACAATTTTGACAGACATCAATAACTTCAATGGCCACGCCATATGTCTGTATGTCGGGCTCGTGGCCAGCATTGATGCAGGCCTATATATCGCTCATCAACACCACCTTAACCGTCATATTATCAGTAATCAAGTATTTGAATTCCAAGTAGACTTCATATAATACTCTCCCCAATACAATGATGTTCATGGCAAAGTAATATAATAACAGCTATCGATCGCATCGCATCTGATTCTATCCACAGCACTCATAATTCCACACCAATTTATTAAATTGAGAATATCCGACCAAATCCAACTCTTTACGTGATAATAATGAAGATTGCGGTCGAACCCCAAAAGAGCGGCTATGATCAAAACCATAAAGATGATCACTATCATTTGTCATTCCCTCTGAACCCATGACCCTGGCCATCAAATCAACCTCCTTTGCAGTATCTTAACACAAATATGCGAATGAATCTGGATATTTTACGTAGGTAGTATAAGTTTCGTTTGAGTAGTGTGGATTGGCCCCCTGGAGGCCGCATCGTAAAGATTGACCATATCGCGTAAGTAAGTTGTGGACGTTCGGATAGAAAATTTAGATTATATATAGAACAGTTTTCCCTGCAACAACGTGCGAGCTTGGACTCAAAAACTACAAATTTCTCATGTCGGATTGGAGTCTAGACTATTTTAAATATGCTTGCGCTTAGAGAACAACTTACCTTCAATTGACGCCTGTGCTGCAACAGACAAGTCATACGCAAAACCTAGACGTGGTAACAATTGCAAAAAGATAACAAGTCACAGACATCAATTAATGTTGGACTCACGATTAGAAATTTTAATATTATTTATTTCGCGTTCCGTATGTGTAAAAGCTACGAAGAGCAGCAAACACCCAGTCCATGCTGATGTGTATTCCACCTTACTCCTTGATAATCCCCCCCCAATCATTTTCCTGTCACGGACCCCTATTTCCATAACCACAAAACGGTGCTGTGCCAAAGAGAATAGTCATCAAGACATCTCATCATACACCATTGCCATCACATCATCGATACACCCTCCAACGTAGCTCTAATCTTTCGTTCACCATGTAGCTACTTACACTGGGTTGGTAGTCTCCTTCATGGCCATATTTGGCTGCGGGTAAAGTTTTGGCAGTCCTCCCTTGAACATCTCCATTGCGAGGATGGCACTGCTTCCCATCCAAAGTAACCAGCTGAAAGCGCCAAAGACTGCATCAGCGCGAGCTGCTGAACAAACAGAGCCACGGCAGAAGAGAAGCTTGCTAATGAAGACGGAGATTGCGATGAAGCCTGCGAAGTAGAAAAGAACATTAAGAAGCTCGAGGGAGAGATGAGCGTATGGGTGGGATGCTTGTAAGTGTTAGAAACCCACATTCATGTCGAATTCTAGAAGAGTGAGGAGGTACCTTTTGACATGAAGCGGGGTGCAACTTCAAGATAGAGAATGGAAATCAAAGTGAAGACTGGTACGAAGACCAAGAAGTTGATTTGCGAAGGAGATGCGGTCAAGGTATCGGCATTGTACCAGTGGGAAACTATGTGGCATGTCAGTGGCTATCCCGTGCTATTCCAGTGATTAATATTATCCATACCATATCCAGACAAGCCAAGTACGACAACAGCGAAAACTGCTTGAGCAATTCGAATAGGGAGAAGCAATCCAATCGCCATTTTAAAATTAGGATAGTTATTTGAAAATTTGAGTTTTCGTGAAATTAATCGTGTCTGTTCTTTCCAAATAGTCGTGTAAAAAGCAGCTGCAACTTGTGCGCGCGTGAAATGAGTGATCTGAAGAAAATGTGTACAAATGGAGAAAGGAGACAGGTGGAGAAGAATTGAGAGAAGAAGAAATGCGGAAGATTCGTAGACTGATGTTATAATTACAGAAGAAATAAGTAGATGAAGTCTGAAGGCCGAAGGGTTTCTATTACAGCCAAAGTCGGAAAAATGCATAATCTATGTATCATCTTTGAAACGAAATAGCACAGATCATGATGGGCCTTCAATTCCTTGTCAGACAAGGATCGACAGCATTACATTGAAGACACAGGGCTCTGTAGCCAATGGTAACTGTTAACGATGGCGTCCCCCCGCCACTGGTTGAGGACATCTATTGTTGGAGTCGGCATAATAACCAATAAGAACATGCCCTGACCTACAATCACCAAATGAGTTTCTGCCGTAGACGCGCACTAAGTTGTATAACCTCAAAGCCCACTGATCCCCAAATATCCACCTCTAAGAAATGATTTGAGCCTGTAGATTGAAGTGCCAAAGGAATGAATATCGTCACGACCTTTGATAATAATAGCGACGAGTTGAAACATCGAATACCGTACGCTTTGTCGAGAAGTCGAGAACTACCCGCTCGGACATCCAGCCAGTTCTATTTCTCTCCAAGATGAAACACCGGCTACGACACAGATACCAACTCAACCGCAAAGCTTCAAAAGGAATATACTCATCTCGGCCTACAAGTAGGTCTTGGTGCCACCTCCCAAGAACTTCCAAGAGTGTCAGTGTTCTGATGCCAAGTAAAAATCACCAGATTGAAGTTCCTTATTGCTGTGGATGAGACTTTTGTGAGCCACGATATATGAAGTGTTTGGACACGTATACTTCATCAATGCTATTTGAGTGCCGTATCCAACTACTCGTAGGAGACTAGTAGTACCAATATTGAAGAAAATTACGAGGATCAAGGCGCAATGGTGCACACTGTACACTGTACGCTGCACACAGCATAAGAAGACAAAGCTGTGAGTTATAAAGCTGTGGGTTGTAGACTAATGGCATTTTGAGTGGTCGATCTGACCCGTAAAGCAGTATGAAGAGAAGTTGTGTCAACCAAGTTACATTTGGTGTTGGGGCCAATAAATTTGAGGAGGGTCAAAGCCCAGGGCTGATAAGGTCCCGCGCGGCAAATAATCTATCGGATGAGTAAGCAATCCTCAAAATATCAAGACGGCGTCGAAGAGACGAAATAATGAAGCCATTCAGACCAACTAACTATCTATAAACTATTGTCTAATTTTCAATGGATACCCAACAACCAATTGCAAATAGAATGGCGTGCTTCAGCCAATGTATAATGTAATGTATCGGTATTGTACTCGAGTATTACCCCACTATGCTCATCTAAGGTTCGTACCAATCAATAGAAGGTATTCATTTGTCTAACAGATGGGGAATGGGGGAACAAAGATCTCTATCCTTTGATTTAGAAAGCTTCCCAATGCCTTTCATTATATTTTGTGGAGTCTAAACCTCAATAACATCAATATCATATCAACACTTTCGAGAATTGAAGCATAATCAGTCAATATGGCACCTGTTGAAAGCACTCATTTCGAGACTCTGCAGCTTCATGCTGGGTTCGTGCTGTGCCACTTCCCCGCACGCTCAAGATGTGGCTGACAATAATCTGTTGACTACTACAGACACGAACCAGATCCTGCAACAAATGCAAGAGCTGTACCAATCTATGCTACTACAGTCAGTTTGTTCCTATCAAATGTATATATGATTCGAAAAACTAAAATTATTATGTACAGAGCTTCACGTTCAATGACTCTGCTCATGGAGCTAGGTTGTTTGGCCTCCAGGAGTTCGGGAATATCTACAGTCGTATTATGAACGTATGTACTGCCAAAGCTTAATTCTATCCCAACGTCGAAGAGAAGCCGTTGAGATTTGGCATCTGATTCTTTGAGGATTGGCAACGTCTTCAACTTAAGTTGACATCTCAATTTTCGAGGCTGGCATTTCCGCACTCAGAATTGGCATCTCACTTTCCAGTTCCAAACTTCACTGCCAACTACAACACCAAGATCTTAGCTGACTTGGGCTACAGCCAACTGTCGATGTTTTCGAAAAGCGGATTGCAGCTCTTGAGGGTGGACGAGGCGCTGTAGCATCTTCCTCTGGCCAAGCAGCTCAATTTAGTATGTTCCCCGATCTATTATTCTCCTACCTTTTACCCACCTCGTCTCACTAAGATCACAACTCATTACATGACCCCTATAGTCTCATATAACAAGCGAACATATACTAATAATGACTTCAAGTGACCTTTGCCGCACTGGCGCATGCCGGAGACAATATCGTATCCACAACGAACCTTTATGGAGGAACATACAATCAATTAAAAGTCTTTCTTCCAAGGTTGGGCATAAACACCAAATTCGTCCAGGGAGATAAAGCAGAAGACTTTGAGAAGGCTATTGACGAAAAGACAAAAGCTGTGTTTATTGAGAGTATTGGAAACCCAAAATACAACGTCCCGGACTTCGAGGCTATTGCCAAAGTTGCACATGGTCAGTGGTTTGCGGCTGCGCATACTATATTTTGGGACGATCCCGGTCTTGCTATTTTAAGAGTCTTGTTTTGTTTACAAAGAGTGCTAATTTTTATATCTAGACCATGGAGTTCCTCTAGTCGTTGATAATACATTCGGAGCGGGAGG
This sequence comes from Sclerotinia borealis F-4128, assembly GCA_000503235.1. Taxonomy (NCBI): domain Eukaryota; kingdom Fungi; phylum Ascomycota; class Leotiomycetes; order Helotiales; family Sclerotiniaceae; genus Sclerotinia; species Sclerotinia borealis. The sequence goes on along the minus strand of KI628607.1, from coordinate 23,848 downwards.
CTTTTTCTGCCGCCCTATCGATCACGGAGCTGATATCGTTGTGCATTCGGCGACTAAATGGATTGGCGGTAATTATATATATCACATTCACGTTTGATGAATCTCCTAATTTGATTCGAAATAGGACACGGAACCACAATCGGCGGCGTAGTTGTTGACTCTGGGAATTTTGACTGGGGTAAAAATGGCAAGCGATTTCCAGAAATGGTCGAGCCATCAGAAGGCTATCACGGGTTGAAATTTTGGGATACGTTTGGACCTGATACTTTCATCACTCGTGTACGAGTCGAGATCCTTCGAGACTTGGGAAGTTCATTGAATCCATTTGGAGCATTCCAATTGATCCAAGGTCTTGAAACTTTGAGCTTGAGAGGAGAGCGACATGCTCAGAATTCAATGGCATTGGCAAAGTGGCTTGAGAAGAACCCTCACGTTTCATGGGTTTCATATCCAGGACTTCAGAACCATCCATCCCACGAACTAGCTAAAAAATACTTGCCCCGTGGATTTGGTGGTGTTCTGAGCTTCGGGGTTAAAGGTGGAGGAGCTGCTGGAAGTCAGGTGGTTGACGGCTTCAAACTGATTTCCAACTTGGCCAATGTCGGAGACTTAAAAACTCTAGCTATTCACCCATGGTCTACAACCCACTTACAACTCTCCGAAGATGAGAGATTAGCCTCTGGTGTCACTGAGGTAAGATTTTCTTTACATTGATGCCGTGCATTTGACTAATGTTTGGTTCTATAGGATCTTATCAGAATCTCGGTCGGCACGGAACATATTGATGATATTACCAAGGACTTTGAGCAGTCATTTGAATCAGCTGCTGCGGTAAAGACGACTGGTGGTAACGAGTTAAACGCCGAGAAGACTGGTGATGCTGGTGGCGATGCCAAATTGGTTGTTTAAAATGATCCCCCATTTCTCAACTTATTCTGGAAACCTTCTTCAAGTAGGTAGAGGTGATGTTCGTGTATTAGAGTTTTGACGGGGCATCACGCAGAATCCTGGCATATACATTGCATTGCAAAGTGCCTTTTTTAAAATAATAATACTGAGTATACAAGTACTTGAATATTCGTTCTATTGTTCGAACTCAATTCAAATAATTCTTAATTGTTGACCGTGACATCGGATATAGATGCCCCATTTACCGAACACATGGCCTACCAATTTCCCCAATCGGGCATTTTGGTGAATTCTAATTATACATTTCAAGGTTTCCTTTCCTTTCCCCTATCAAAAATGGGATATCCGGTATGCCGGTCATTTTCAATTCTTCGCGAATTGTGATTGCGATTTACAAAGCTTCTCCACATTCTGAAGTTATGCTCAGATGCCGAGGTAAATGAAAATGCGACCATCGAGGCTTCAGGGAAAGCCGCTCCCATCCCTTCACATGTACTCCCTACCATTTGAGAGAAACTGAATCTGTAAACAATCTCCATCTATTTTGGAAGTTAACCTGTTATTTCTTTCATAGATCTTCATTGCAACATAGGCTTTAGATACTTAATCTAGATTAATCTTTTACCATCTATTTCATACATTCCAAGGTTCGTAAACTCGCATCGCCAATTCTCAAATCTCAACTTCCCAACTTTAGCTCAACGTTGAGTACTGATCTAGTTCCTCTAGGACTCTAGATAGATATCATGGCACCGATGGTACAGGACCCCGATACTTATGTGCAGATCGTTCGAGCATCTCCTCCTCCAGGCTCACCATACTCCCTTGCGATACCCGGCAGTGCGCGCGAAGGTCGCAGTGGTGTTTACAGGCATTATCAATTTGTGGACAAGCCATTACTACAAACAATCGATCAGGAATGCTTGACCAGTCATGATTTCTTTGAGAAAACCGTGAGAAAGAGGCCAAGTGCGAGATGTTTGGGCCACAGACCTTGGGATCCAGTTACAAAGACTTATGGCAACTATCAATGGATAACATATGCGGAAACGGCGGAGCGCAGGAAGAATTTCGGTGTGGGATTGGTAGAGCTTCATAAGAGGGCGGGAATCACAGATGACAAGTATGGTGTGGGTCTTTGGTGTCAAAATCGTCCGGAATGGCAAATTGTTGGTAAGAGATCTAGAGCTAGAGCTACATGCATTGCAGGGTGTGAGGCTGACATGAGTTACAGATCTGGGAGCCATGTCACAATCCATATTTACGGTTTCCATCTACGATACTCTTGGGCCAGATACCACGGAATACATTGTCAACCATGCGACGCTCGGTTGTGTGTGCACGAGTTTACAACATATTCCTACGTTGTTGAAGTTGGCGCCCAAAATACCTACATTGAAGCTTATCATTTGTCTTGATCCTTTGGATGAAGGGGAGAGGCCTGGAACCTCGAAAGGTGCAATCTTGAATGCTCTTGCGGCCGAAGCTGGAATCGCTATTCATTATATTGGCGATGTTGAGGCTATTGGAGCCGCGTCTCCAAACTCTCCGATGAACCCACCTCGACCGGATGATATCGTCACTATCAACTATACCTCTGGAACGACTGGTAATCCGAAGGGGGTGGTTCTTACCCACGCAAACGCCGTTGCAGCAACTTCCATATCAAGAATTGTCTCTGATCCATGGCCCAACGATGTTCTTTGTTCTTACCTCCCATTAGCACACATCTACCAACGGCTTGCCGAACATGGCTGTCTTGCGGTGGGATCTGCCATTGGATATTTCCGTGGTGATATTGTCGGACTTGTGGACGACTTGAAGCTTCTCCGCCCAACGAGTTTCAACTCTGTTCCTCGCCTCTACAATCGATTCGGATCCGCCATTAGAGCCGCAACTATCGATGCTCCAGGTGTTAAGGGCACAATCGGTCGTCACATCATCAATACCAAGCTCGCATCGATGAAACTCCCACCAGGACAAGCTACAAACAAACATGCACTCTATGATCGTATCTGGACTCCTAAACTAGCCAGCGCTTTTGGTCTACAAAGAGCTCGTGGTATGGTCAGTGGAAGTGCTCCAATTGATCCAGGACTTCATCAATTTCTCCGTGCTGCATTCGGCGCCAGATTCATCCAAGGTTATGGTCTTACAGAAACCTATGCACATGGTCTTGTACAATATGATGATGATTACTCAACTGGCAATTGCGGAGGAGTAAGCGCTTCCAGTAAGTTCCCCCTCAACTTCTCCAGTCCCCTCACCCCCATAACAAACTAATCATACCCTCTCCTCACAGTGGAAGTCTGCCTCGAATCCGTCCCTGACATGGAATACCTCGCCACCGACAGCCCCAACCCTCGCGGCGAAATTCTCCTTCGAGGTACAGGTCGTTTCCGCGAATATTACCGCGACGAAGTTGAAACCTCCAAAGCTCTCGACGCAGACGGCTGGTTCCATACCGGAGATATCGGCGAAGTCGACAGCATGGGCCGCTTCAAAATCATCGATCGTCGCAAGAACGTGCTCAAACTCGCTCAGGGTGAATACATCTCCCCCGAACGCATTGAAAATGTGTATCTCGCCAATTGTTCTCTCCTCGCTCAAGGCTATGTGCACGGTGATTCTACACAGGCATTTCTAGTTGCCATATTTGGAGTTGATCCCGTCACTTTTGCGCCATGGGCTAGCAAGATTCTAGGAAGAGAAATCAAGAGTGATGACATAGAGGGCATAAAAGAAGCAGGAAAGGACAAGAGGGTGCGCATGCAGCTTGTAAAGGTGCTGGATGGCGTGGGGAGGAAGAGTAAGTTTAATAATTATGAAAAGGTGAAGAATGTCCATTTGGATGTGGAGCCATTTACGATTGATAATGAACTTTTAACTCCGACGTAAGTTCTTCTTCTTCTTCTCCTTCTCCTTCTCCTTCTCCTTCTCCTTCTCCTTCTCCTTCTCCTTCTCCTTCTCCTTCTCCTTCTCCTTCTCCTTCTCCTTCTCCTTCTCCTTCTCCTTCTTCTCCTTCTTCTCCTTCTTCTACGATTAGGATATATAAGGAAAAACTAATGACATGTATTATGCAACCAGACTCAAACTCAAACGTCCCCAAACGGCAAAGAAATTTAGAGCACATATCGATCGGATGTACGAGGAAGCTTTGGCTGATGAATCGCCAAGGGCGAAATTGTAGACAGACGCGTTCGTTTGTATTTGTGGTGAGCGAGAGCGAGAGCCTACTGGGAGTTAAGAGTGAGAGTGAGCAAAGCAAGTTGCATCTGCATCTGCAGCGTAATTATCTCGGGTGTGAAAATCGAATCGATGGGAAATTTGGTGGGAATTTTGTATATGATCTTGATCTCGTTCTCGTTGTCGTTAACATAAACATAAACATCAATATCAACATCAGTATCAGTATCTAACATAATTTTTTAATTTTTTAATATCCTTGTGGTTCGTCATATTATGATCTTACATGATATGATATGATATAATATGGAGTTAGTTTAGTTATAAGATTAGTAAGTAGTCTGGTCCCTGTTTTATTTGTATTTTTATTTTTATCTGAGATGGATGAGATGTTATGTTATTTATTCATACATATATACATATATAAATTCATTCATTCATTCAATCATTCAATCATACATTCATGATCTCATACATTCCTGATTTTCATTTGTACTATGCTGTACTATGCTGTGCTGTGCTGTGCTACCCGGTATTTTGAATGTATGATGTAGATGTAAATTGTAAATACAGTCAGTATAATTGTATATTTGTCGGATTATGGTATATATATGGTGATGCAGAAGCGAATGTGGAGTATACCGTACGTATATCATCACTCTTGTTTTTTTGCCGGTCAGTTACTGTTGACTCTTGAGACGATTAGAGGCTGAGGTCGAGGTCGAGGCTGTTCACCTTCTCAATATTGGGTACACCTAGGAATGAGCTAGCTAGACTCGAAGTTGATGTTTTATACAAATGAAAGAGTGGATTCACACCCAAGTTCAAAGGCCTTTTCGGTGCTCTTTTAGCTTTATATATATGCCATTATCAGTACGAAATACATGATTCGATTTCACTCAAACATCACACACTAGTCACAGGCAAGAAAGATACAAGAGATTTTATCTTTAATTATTAAGACTTATAGACTCTAGGCTGACGCTGTTCGCCATCTAAATGAAATGACTAAAACGCTCATATCTGCTTCAATTTTCTCTTGTGCCAAAAGTTACCGCAATTGCTCCCATTCGAGAACGACGACGAAATTTCCCAGAAAGTAGCAATTGGACTGTTAGCGCGAAAATAGCAAGCAGTCTTGATACCTATGAGCCCGTCTGAAAGTTTATACACACGAACTGCCTAATTAATAACAAAAGGAATATCCGTAAAACAGCCGCACGCTCCGTAATTAGTGTGCGTCTATAAATTATCGATTTAAAGTTCTATGCCGACTTTTCGTGTTGTGTGGAGACACGCTGGAGTGAGACGACTAAAGAAAGTATAAGTTAGCGCTTTGTTCATACAATGACATAAGATTCAAAGTCATCCACTTACCGAAATCTTCCAGAGATCTTTGTTTTTGATTCTTTTTTGGTGATTTGCCATGCATAAGATTGTCAAAACCAGCACTATCTTGAAGTAGATAATATACACCACCCATGATACAGAAGACACCGAATGAGAACACCCAAATACGGACAACGGCAACAATTGAAGTTTGACCTCCAACGAACCAACCGAATAGGGTGAAGAATGTTGCGATAATATCGACGACGAGGATAGCGCCAGTCAATTGCCACGATGGAAGTGATGACCAGAAAGGACCATTGGCACGTGTGATGAAAATCAACCAATTCTCGGTGAGGGAGATCTCAAGGAAGACAACCTCATCAAGAACACCAAAGTTTTGAACGATACCACCATCTTCACCGCGAGCGATCATGGTCGTGAGAGTAATCCAGGTGCCGATGGCGAGAACAAAACCAAGAAGAACGGACATACCCCACAATTTTGGAAGGTTCCACTTAACAGGAGTTTTGGAGAATGGTGCATTGTCGTATGCGATAGCAAGAGTTGCAACATCTGCAAAAATGGCGATGAAGACGACCAATTCAATGTTGAGAGATCTATTCAAGATTGCGATCCAAAGACCAAGGAAAATCTCAAGATGGATTGACAAGGCGATACGGTAGACAACGTAGGCGTACATGCGATGAAAAATCTGTCGAGAAGTCTTGAGAGCGTCAATAATAGCACCAAGTCCAGGAGCTAAGAAGACGATATCAGCTGCTGAGCGGGCGGCATCAGAAGCGCCTTCTACGGCGATACCAGTATCGGCCTTCTTGAGTGATGGAGCGTCATTGACACCATCTCCGGTCATAGCCACAAGATATCCACGCTGTTGAAGGATTTCAACAACATTGTATTTGTGTTGGGGGAAAACCTCAGCAAATCCATCAGCGGCTTCGACGAAATCATAGACCTCAGAACCAGGCATATCTCCACCACCACCGAGTCCAAGACGCTCAGCATTATAAACGTTAGTGCCAAGTCCAAGTTGTCTAGAAGTTTCACGAGCGATACCGACAGCATCACCAGTCAACATTTTGATGGAAAGACCGAGAGTCTTGGCCTCATTGATAGTACGGGCGGTATCATGACGTGGTGGATCAGAGCAAGGCATAATACCCAAAATCTCCCACTGACCCTCACCACGCTTTCGTGCAACACCAAGAGAACGGAAACCACGAGTAGCGAATTCGGCAACCTTATTCTTGTAGGCTTGATCAATCTCCTCGGGAATTGGGTGATCTTCTTCAACAGTCTTCAATACAAAGAGTGGAGCTCCCTTGACACAAATAATTCTTTCTCCCTGGGGCGACTCGACAACAGCTTGAACTTTTTTGGAAACAGGATCGAAAGGATGGAACTCTAAGACTTTGTACTTGGACAGGACAGACTTGGCGCGTGGATAGTAACGAAGAGATTTCAAAAAAGCCTTATCAATGGCATCGATACCCTTCTTCTTTCTAGAGGCAGCAAGACAAGCAGTCAACATGAGATCATCAGGCTCAACGCCTGGAACAGTAAATGGTTCGGCGAGAGAGAGCTTGTTCTTGGTCAATGTACCAGTCTTGTCCGAGCAAAGAATTTCGACACCTGCAAGTGACTCAATAGCGGACAACTTCTGGACGATAGCTTTCTTCTTGGCCAGATAGGCGGCACCGACAGCCATGGTTGTAGTAACGACAGCTGGGAGACCGACCGGGACACCAATAATCGTGATGGCTAGAGTATATTCAAGGATAAGAACGATTGGGTTCGAGCGATAGAATGAGGAAATCCAGACAACCAAGTTAGTGAAGATGACCAGGATCAAAAGAACCGTACCTATACCATTCAAGACTTCGGTGAAATGACCGGTTCCTGTCGAAGCTTGATTGACCAAAGCTGCTGCACGTCCAACGAATGTGTGATCTCCAGTGGCAGTAATCACCATGAAAGCTTCACCACGTTTGACACCAGAAGATGCATAACATGTATCACCCTTATGTTTATCGACAGCAAGAGACTCTCCAGTAATGGCAGATTGATCGACCTGAAGAAACGCATCTTCGGTGACGATACGACCATCGGCAGGGATAATGGTACCCTGGGAAAAGATATTAGGACTTGTCTAGATCATTGGGTACAACCATTGGACTTACTTCTTCAATTTGAAGAATATCACCAGGAACAACCTCAGGAGCTTCAATCTCATACAGACGACCATCACGAAGGACAACAGCTTTCAAAGCAAGAGTCTTCTTCAGTTCGTCGACAATGGAACCAGCTTGGTATTCTTGAACAAAACCGACAGTAGCGTTGAGGAGAAGAAGTGCGCAAATGACACCGAAATCGACCCAATCTTGTAGACCCGCAGCAAGAACAGCAGCAGCCTATTGGAAATTGTTCAATTAGCAAAGATTCCTTAGTTTCATGGAGTTGGAAGGATTGCCAAGCTACTCCATTTGGATGTCTCGAACCAATGGCCACGGCTTTCAACACTAGAGGATCTGTGGAGAATCCATGCAGATCCAAGAAGCGCGAAAGAGCGCGGTGTGAATGCGAGGGATGTGAAAATGATGGTAAGAACTTTGTGAAAACGTACCTCCATAACGAATTGAATAGGACCGATAAAGTACCCAAGGAACTTCAAGAACATGTTATCTTTCTCTTCCTTCATTTGATTCAAACCCCACTTCTTACGACGAGCTTGAACCTCAGAGTCGGTAAGACCAATGCGAGTATCTGTTTGAAGTAAATCTTCTGGGACCAGACGCTCTGCAGCAGGACCATTTTCTTCCTCGGCCTCTTCATCTTCAGCATGACCATCTTGAGATTCGAGTTCATCGATCAATGCGTCCATGTCCTCATCTTCCTCTTCCTCTTCCTCATGTTTGGTAACAGCAGGGACAGTTTGTGTTTGAACACCACCATTTTTTTCGTCGAATTGACCAGGCTCGATGTTAGTTCTTAAGTGATTTGGAGCTGCATCGGACGAGGTGTTGCTCGATTGGGCACCTGTCTGTAAACCATGGTTATGATCCGCCATGGCGACCACGGTGGAAAATTAATGTGGCAGATGGACAACTTTCTTAATTGTTGGGTATAAGGTAAAGTTTTATTTGAGGGTAGTGAGTAAAGTAGGTAACAAATTCTTGGGGATAAACGACGCGACCTCGTCGAGTATGAAAGATATCCGATGATTGGAAAATCTTAATGATTAGGAATTGTTTAAATTACCTCATTAAAGAAAAGGTATAAGAACTTAAAGAAGGGGATGATGGGTAAGTTGATGTCGAGAAGTTGTGTAGTAGAAAAGAAAAAGAGGAAGAAGAAGATTGTGTGGGAAGAGAGATAAAATTCGAATAGATGGACAGACAGACAGACAGACAGTGAATTTTCGACTAATGGATTTGTTGAAAAAGTTATTTATTCAGAAGGTCCGAATTGTTAATTGGGTGGGCATTTGGGGGAAGTAGGGAAGTAGGGAAGTAGCGAAGTAGGGAAGTAGCGACCAGCAGAGGTAGGTAGGTAGTAAGGTAGTAGGAGTAGATAGTGATTGTTTGAAGTGACACCACTTGCTATAGGTATGGTTATGGTTTATGGGTTATGGTTCGCAGCTCAGATGCAGATGAGAGACACTAATCTTTACTTGGATATTATTATATGTGTTGGTCAATTTCTATTTTATCTTCCGATAACCTATTAGCTAGCTCATGGTATCAATGAGTATATAAATCAACTTTATTAATGATCTTGCTCTTGATCTTATTAATACCGCTGGTATTCATAAATAGTTTCTCAATCCTACTTTACCTAGGTATAATAATGGCCTATCATATCATATCATCTGTTTACTTTCCCCTCATTGTTTTTGTCTCGAAGCACGTTCCACCCACCCTCCAGATTACTATACTTGCTACTTGCTACTTGCTACCAGGATAAACTACAACCGGGCCAACAAAAACCGACCCATCTCTTCAATATAGCACTGACGTCGACTTATTATAACCCTTAACATCATACAGTAGTTATGTGTTATAAGTATATATAACATATATATATATATATATATCTCGACCTTTCTTTCCCCTTTCCACCCCTTCCTTCCTTCTTTCCTTCCCTTCATCCCTTGATACAAATTTTAATTAACGCTTTCTTTTACATTTACAAGGGTTTGTAGATCACGGCACTTTAAGCTCCACTATCAAAAAAACGACAGACAGCTTTATCTTTTAAGCTCTGTCTTTAGTTCGCGGGGGAAAGTGGGCCACTAACCTTAATAAACAGACCCAGATTAGGCCAGGCCAGACCCCAACTTCATCCTATACCTACAAGAAAAAGCAAATTGATTGCTAAAGCCTACCTACCTAGGTATCTACAGATTCTGAGAATACTTAGGTATTGTCAACAGTCAATAGCCAAGTGGTAACCTTAATAATTTACAGCATACGGTCTATACTGTACTGTACAGTACAGCAGCGAGACCGGGTACTTGGTGGTTAAATTAGCTTGTGTTTCCATACATTCTTTACAATCAACAAATACAAACAACATGGAATACGAGGAATAACATCTAGACCCGTTAGGTAACCTAAGTGATGCTAAATCCGAAGCTTTCTACAAGAAATCAAACAATTCCGCTCGCTCAAGTAGATGAAAATCAAAAATCTGAAATCTTAAGTTAGATACCTAGGTAATCTTTAACCCTAATAGCAAACCGGTCTCTTCCCAAGGCTTCCTTCCCCCTTGAATTCTAAAAGTCACTCAACTTCAACTCAACCAGTAAAATCAGCCAAGCAAAACCATCTATTATGAGGGATTTTCAACTCGTCGCGTTGCACAACATCCGTCTGGGCAAATAGAAATAGGTAGGTACCTCTAATTATCTAATTATGCAAACAAAACCAAATGGAATTTGTCCTGTAACACAATCTCAAATCTGACTGTATATCAGATTGTGCGCTGAAGAAGAGAGGATTACCCGTAAAGCTTGTCTCTTTCTTTCCTTTTATACTAATATAGGGCCAAGAATCTGAGTCTCGGGTTTCGTTCTGTGCTACCTGACTTGTGTTCCTGGATGCTTTTTGGGGGGGAGCGAGCGGGGGGAGAAGGGGTTATGTGAGATTTGATGTACTCGAGTACTTTGTGGTGAATAGGTGGGTGTGTGGTATTTATATCGCAAATTCGCAAAACTATACTACGGAGGTGGAGTTGAGTTGAGATTGGTGATGTGATATGATGTGATATGATGTGATTGATATCTTGTGAAATATCATCCATCACTCGCTACTATCTCGTCAAGAATCACATCACTCAATACATACCAGGAGAAGGTCAATGATATTGTATCCGCAACACCCTTCAAGTTTTTACCGAGTTCAAATACAACAAGTGAAGTAAAGTATTGAGAATAATCGATAAACCCCTCATCGATGATTTGAAAGGTTGCAAAGAGCATGAATGAACCCTTTCCATCCTAATCTACAAGTTACAAGGTTACAAGTTGCAAGTTACAAGTTACAAAGAAATCACCACCTCATCGCTAACTTCCAAAGAAAACAAGTGTTTAATTTATCTACCTATCCAGGACCAGGACCAAATTTTAGGCTATGCAAAAATAACCCACAACCCACGGGTACCCATTCAAGATTTCCAATAACCCACCTCGCGAATACCCGTTGGCGCAGTAGCAGTGGCAGGCTGAGGCTAATACTTACCTATCCTTGTTTTGTTATCAATAGATAGACGAGTATCCTCAACATTATCAACTTGAGATATATCATATACTTGATTTATTTAAAAATAGCCGCTAAGATTTTCTAAATTTCTGAACCTTTCCGTTCCGTTTCGCAATCACTACCTAAGATACCTACCTACCTTCAAGTCACCGAGAAGGAAAGAAAAACGTTTTGAATATGGTACTAGAATGAATGGCAAATGGCACTCTTTATCTATTTATCATCTCATCTCATCTCGCACTTAGATTGGGCTTTCACTATCTATCTGCTATATCTGCTATATATGTGGAGAAATGGAGAATGGGTATGAATAATATACAGTAAACATACAAGGAGAACGAGTCCAGAGCACAGGATATCCAGAGACAAGACAGGGCGAGAATAATAAGACAAGAACAACTTTACACGGGTATATAAATCTATTTTCCTCAAATTCAACCACATACGACCATAGACTGAGGAGAATTGGGCATCCCGTCCGCTCTGCCATACACAAGCCTCAGATCGGTAGATTAGTAGTTGGGTGGGTGACCACCAGCGAATCCCTACTGTTGTATGTTTTTTATTTTGTTCTTTTGAAGGGTGCTGGCTGTTGTTGTTGTTGTTGTTGTTGTTGTTGTTGTTGAAGAAAGAGAACATGGGGGGGAGGGAGTGAGTAATCTTTTGCTTGGGGGGTTGGTTGATATGGCTGGGATGGGAGAAAGGGAAGGGTGGATAAAAAGTGTTGTAGGTGGTTCGATACATACTGATACATATACAAATACTCGGCTCCCTCTCTCCCTCCCCTTAAAATTTTCACAATTCTTTATTTCTTGCCTCGCCGTGGATATCTTGGGAATTAGCCTATGATATGTCCAGCTTCCTATCCACTTCCACTCCCTCTATCAAAATTGATTCGAAATATGTACTCGAGTACAGCATTTCTGACTTCCCCCTTCCCATTCATCAATTTTCAATATCGAGATTGTTAACTTGTATGTATGAGAAAATAACTCATGAGTGATGAATTGATAAATCGTCAATTGATAGATAGATATGATAAGGGAATGAATGAATGAAAATTGGAATACACGATTATATGGATAGTGAGAGGCAGGGAGAGGCAGGAAATGGAGAAGGGAGGGAGAGGTCTATAAATCGATTGAAAGAAGAAGAAGAAGAAGAAGAGAAAGAGAAAGAGAAAAAGTTGAAAGATAAGATATTGTTGAAATTGAGGGATGGATGGATTGATGGATGGATGAGGCAATGGATGAGGCAATCATGAAAATATTGGGAAAGAATATCAGGTAATATAGAGTCGTGGTGGGAATAAATAGTAAGTATATTTAGATCAGGCAAACAAACAGGCTATAGATAATAGGTATAGATATATATATCTTCTATATTTTCCACATCTTAAGCTTAGCCTCTGATACAAATACTCGAGTATAAAAGGCGGATGTGGGAAGTCTGGGGTGAGATATATATATATCTGTAAACTGGAATAGATGAATAGGGAGCGTGGGTGTATTCATATTCATCTTGCTTGATATTCGGGTATTGTGTACTACTTATTTACTAATTATCTATCTACTCGGAGTATCTATCTATCTATCTAACCCCTACTCGAGTATAATTCATTTTATTAATAAACACCAGATCACACTACACTACATTACACTCTTTGTATTATATCCCTATCTTAATCTATATCCTAAATCTTATAAATAACACACTCCATCTTTTAGATTCCACATCTGTCTCTTGCCTTCTTACCTTAAACATCTTACCTCATACCTCATACCCTTCTCACATCTCACATCTCACATCTCATACCTCATTTGCCATATTCCCCTGCCCTCTCTCTCCATCCCCGTCCTTGTCCTTTCTCTCATCACCCCCATCCATCCATCCTTCCTCCCTTCCTCCTCTCCTCTCCTCTCCTCTCCTCTCCTCTCCTCTCCTCTCCTCTCCTCTCCTCTCCTCTCCTCTCCACTCCATCTTCTATCTAGACTCTAGACTCTACAGTATCTACTATCTATATCTACACAAGAGAACAAGAAAACAATGTGTTAGTTAGTCTACGAGGTAATTCTCACCATCTATCATATCTCCCTTCCTGTCCCTTCCCTTCCCCTCCCTCCCCTTCCTCTTCACCTCATTTCCCTTTCCCTTCCCTTCCATTCCCATCCCCACCTCCACCTCCACCTTCTATTTCCCTTCCCTTCCCTTCCCCTCTCTCTTCCCCCCTCTCCACCCCCAGCTCCCACCCCCAGCTCCACCCCCCAAAAACCTCCCCTAAAAAGCGCCTAAAAAAACCAAAAATATCTCCCCTCCACCTCACCTTCCATTCCCCTCCCTTCCCCTCTCCCCCCTCTTCCCTTCCCCCCTCTTCCCTTTCCCCCCAGCTATTTCATATCTTATTTATACCCAACTCATTTATCCCCAACTTATATATGCCCAACTCACCTCACCAAGCCACTAACTAATACTGTAATTATATCCAAGTTCCAACGCCTTCCCGACCGTCCCTACCGTCCCAACCGTCCCAACCTAAGTCAAGCTTCTTTCTTTTCCACCGAACTACTGTAATTCGAACTAATTCGCCTTTTTTGGTTTAGGAGTGTTTGTTCGCCCTATTTTCAAAATATATATATATACCTAGGTACTCGAGTAGTACCCCCATCCCCATCTCCATTTCATCCCGAACGCCAACCCAGCTCAGCTCAGCTCAACTCAATTCAACTCATCACTTACTTATCTGTACCCGTATCAGTATCAGTATCAGTATCTGCTTCAAGTACTGTACTGTAATGTACTGTATCATACAAAAGTATGTATATATGTATGTGCGCGTAAAAAAACGAATAAACCTCATATGCGATATACATACTACCAACTACAGTAGGAGAACCCTTTAGAGAATCAAAAATATTTTGTAAAGAAATCTAAAATTAAGCATGAGCACAAATAACCAGCAGCCAACACATCAACACACACCCTCATATTAAGACATCTCATTCCATTTTATCTCAACTGTATCTGTCTGTCGTTTACATACTATACGCAAACTCTGCCCCTCATCTATCTACCCCCCACTGCAACTGTCTATTAATTCGCATTGCATCTGCTTTCATCATATCATATCCTCTATACCTCGTTCATTCAAAGATTCAGAGCTTGTCAGTCCCACCCAGTACAGAGAAACCAGATATATGTGTGTATGTATGCAAGCATGCCGGGTGTATTCCCTTCCCAAAAACGCCTCAATGCTTAGCGGTGACCGTTTCACCCGTCAATTTCTCGACGTAAGCTTTTGCCCTGTTGATTTTGTGTTAGTATATGTTTTATGTAGGTGAATGGGTAGAGGTGGAGATATATGAAATGAGGGAAGAAACTTACATATCACCCATCGCAACCATGCAAATCGTTTGCCAAACGCCCAAACCAATTCTAGGAACAACGCCACGATACAAACCCGAAACCCCATTCTGTCCATAGATATACCTAAAGGTATTGCCAACCGTCATCTTAGCTGGACGATTAGGATCCACCGTCTTACTCTGCATCTCGACACGAATCACCTCAATCGGTTGATTCCAAGCCGACAACCCACCACCCAATGCACTTGCCAAAATCTTCTCCCACGCATTCAACTTTCCATTCTCGGCCTTTCCAGTCGCCTTTCGAATACCACTTTCCGCCAATCGACTCAATCCAAAACGACTTCCCCAATTCGTCATTTGACGGATGGCCACGGCGTTGACACCTTTGTTGATTCCCTTAATACCTTCTTTGCGGTAGATGTTCATGAAGGTCGTCATGGTGCCATCGGGCTTGACACCAGATTTCGCCATGTTGGTCTTGGTGATTTCGACCGTCTTCATGCAGGTGCAGAATCCCATGGTAGCGTATGCTTGGGCAACACCACCCATGACTCCTCCACTAATACCGGCGGTGAAATCGCCGGCTCCAAAGGAGCGGGCGTACCATTCGGCTTCCGAGGCAACGAAGAGGAGGACAGCACCTTTGGTCGAGGCTTCAATCCAGGCCCAGGGAATAAGTCCTTGGTAGACTGTGTTGGGGTGATTGTTAGTTATCATTCTCGCAGATCGAAAATAAGAAGAAAAAGAATGCTTGAAATGAATGACATGATAAGACATCACAAGACAGAAGTAGAAGATAACCAAAGAAATCAAAACAAGAATCAAAACATACATCCAAAAACACCACCTCTCCCCCAAATTCTAGTCAGCGCCGTCGCAAAAGTATCCCCTCTATTAGCGGCCATAGTAGTTTTCGTAACTTCTAACGGTTGACCCAAGGTCGTAACCTCGAATAAGTTCAAACCAGCACCCAAGAGCAAGTTCGAGAACTTGACGGGTTTCTTCTCTGGAACGGCGGGCTTGCCGACGATAGGCACGTTGGCGGTGACGGTGGACATGATAAGGTATATGGTGTTTTGATTGAGGCCCTGACCAAGGGAATAGGTTGCTTCTTCGCGGTGAAAGGGTGGTGAGTTTGAGGGTTGATAAAAAGGAAGTGAGGAAAATTGGATGAATGTTGGAGATGAGAATGAAAATGGGAAGGGAGAGAGTTATGTGTTTGTTGAAAGGAGAGTTTGTAGATCTATTTACTTACTACTCGCGAAGATGGGGAAGCTAATGAAAGACCAGGTGGACCCTTATTTTTGACTGGTGCCGGTGCCGGTGCCGGTATGTAGTATGTATTGAGGGCCCCGATAAGATACAGGGTAGAGGGGTTAGAGGTATTGAGAATTTGTTGATAAGTGCTAAACTCTTTTCTTTGTGAATAAGAGATGAAATTGAGCCAAGAAAAGATTCTATTAATATCTTTATTGTTTACATTGTGCTTATTGAAAATTTTAATATTGTTTTACCAAAATCTTTTATTCTTTACTTAATACTTCTTATCCTCTTATTCTTCTTTGTGATAAATCAATATCAATCAGTTTCTCACTCGGGCCCAGCCTTCCTTACAGGGCTTCGCAACCTTAATTCCCACTACAACAGGTTACCCTGGGTCCCTAAGAAAAGAATAATGGAATAAGCTTGGAAGCCTCGGCCAATTGTTGAGAAGTTCAAGCTCAACGAATTATTCGCATGTGTTTACTTTTCCCTATTATACCCGTGTTTGGGGAAGTCCGATCCATGAGTTTATTATTATTCTTGGACTACTCGAGACTCGAGTATATATATATCGGGATTGAGAGCGGTTTGTATTTTTCGTGTTACTATTGGCTTTTCTTGAAAGACTCGAATTTGAAGTGATTGCTGGCTGGGTATTCTATTCTAGAGTTATGTGCTGGTTTGCACTGCAGGCCAACGTCACAAAGATGGTAAGGTTGTTGATATTGTTTACATCCGAAAGTTTCCGATAGTCTGAATATCATCCATCAGCTTTCCTCCACGAGTATGGTAAATAATAAGTTACTCATCAGTTACTGTATAACTTATTACTCGAGTATATGATATCGATGTTGAATGTATTCCATCGAGAACTTCTTCCCGAGACCTTCCAACAACCAGTGTTGTGATGCGAGATATCCTTTCTCAAATATATTAATATTATATTGCTCATTCTCATATTTTAACATGAGAGTTCTTCTCTTTCTTGGACGTCTTCTCTCTAAGCGCCGCCAAGATCCTCCTAGTCGTACCCCATATATTTGGGTTTGTGTATGTTTCATGGGACAGACTCGGCCATTTACTTGCCTTGTACATACATGTGGATGGATGACCTTTGAGCTTCCTTTACAAACTCCCCCATTATCACTGCAGTTTCTGATTTGCGCATCTAGACTATCTTTCCTCTTTTGAGAAGTAGGTGAGTAAAGGTATTAATAGATGAATTATCAAACATGGCACTCTGATGAAGTCTGTGTCTTCTTGACTGCGCTGGTTTCCCGTTTCCTTTTGTTGTCGTCCCCGCCTATACTGAGTATATATATGCCCCCAGCATTCGTGAATTTCATATCTGGCTTGAATATTTCCGTTTTCAGTATCAGCACATAGACTCTAGGTTCATTTCTCGGGTTGTTTCAGATCTTCCGCATGGTTTCTACATCTTCACCACGAAAGGCAACCCTTTCTTGAGGATGACTTGACGGATGCCAAGGACTACCAAGCCGTCAATTTCGATACACTCAGTATTCTTTCAAATGTTCTTCGATCGAATAATGCAGTAGTTTGCAAAATTCCTTCAGATATTCTACTCCAAGAATAGATTCCTCTTTGTAGGCGATTGATGGGAAACAGCTGTCTAACGAATGGAGAATATTGGGCTCAAAAATCATACCCTCATTTTCCAATTGGAGTTTTCGTATGGGTCGTCCTTCGTGTGCATAGGAAAACCCGATAGGGAGATTTCCGGATGCTAGAACAGCCTTCTTCACAAACCCCTTATTTGACTTGCCCACAAGACCGTACAGAGGAGGGCACTCTTGCGACCATGAATCCTGCCATTGATTTATTTACTCTTTCATTCTAAAGAACACTCCTCGCGATAGTCGAATGAAAACTAACTATTAGCATGCCTTTACACCGTGGACTTCTCCCGAGATTCCGAAAGATTTCTCATCTTTGATAATCTATGGACGCGGTTCTTCCTTCACGATCAAACCTCCAAATGTCAAGGAAACACTTCACGAGCGTGCCAGTAACATCGAAAGAAGGCAGGCAGGATTGAGCAAATAATTCTAGGGATCAGAAAGTTGTGATGCACTTACCCTTCCAATTCGGGAATCTGGATAATCATTATCCTCACCAAGGGCTCTTCTCTTGAGAGCGTGGATACTTACGCCAAATGATGTAGAGCAAGGACAAAAGGACCCCTTAATTTCTCTTGGGAGATAATATCATCGAGAGAGTTTGTTCAATTCAATACTCAGTAATAGTAATTATTTCCTCTAATAATCCCCAAACCAAAGAATTTATATTAGCTAGGGATATATAATCTATCTTACAATGCAAAATTAAAACCAAAACCAAAAAGCAAAATCTCTCAACTTCTCAACCAGAATGTCTGCAATTATCTCAGGACCCAGGGAGGGGACCTGAAGTCAGTGAATAGTAAAGAAATAGATAGGTTATTAATAAGTGCAGGAATATGAAGTAATGGAACATTCAGGGTATGGTATGGTATGGTATGGTATGGTATGGTATAGCATCGGACTCATTCTTAGTGAGATTATTGGGGATGAAAAATCGCAATCAATGGGTGGGGGGGACAGCGAGATGAAAGTTCACGAATTGATCTTTTTAAGTCTTTTAAAAACATGTCGCCTATGCTTCTGCTTCTGCCTGTTGTCATTTCCCGTGTGAGGTGAGGCGAGGTGAGGTATTTAGATTGGACTTGTGTAAGGCTAGAACGAAAGAGGACGGAAAGAGGAAGTGTATCTTACTACTGAACAGATCATCCAACAAATCCCATTCATTTATTCCAAGTCGGCAAATAATGCGAAAACATCAGACTCATTCACTATGTCAAGCATGTAGGGATATTCATATATTTTAGTGTTTGCATTAAATACGTAGTATCAGGAAAGCTACAGAAACGAGAAGAAAAAACGAAAACAATAGAGGCAAAGTGTACATATTCAGCGTGACCGTCGCACTCAAATGGTTCACTGCCCTATCTTGCTGTTTGCTATGTTATGATCCTATTTGCTCATGATTTCTGACCCAAAGAATTTTATGAGGTTGCAAACCAAAACCATGATCGAGGTATCTTGTACGCCTGAACGCCACAGAAATGCGTGATATGAATCGTGTGAAGTAAAACGCCCAATGAAATTATTGCACGAAAGGCCGACGTTCTTAGGAATCGCCATTTAAGATGGGTTATGTCCGGGTGGTGGTGGTGGTTGTGTGGATGATTGAGTTTGTTGACCAGGGAAGGTGAATCCAGGGGGGAACATGGGCAACCCATTCGGAAGAGTTGGAAGAGGGTAAGGGAAGGCGCCCAGCGGGAATGGTGGCATAACTGGCGGAACAGTATTGGCGGGGAATTTGCGGCCTTCGTCCCGATGGTCATCCCGACGATCTTCTCGATCCCGACGATAGCGAGGTCTCTCATCCTCCTCATACTCGCGACCAGATTTTGGACCATTCTTTCCACCATTGTCGGTTTGCATGCGACGGCTAATTGCCTTGGACGAGACACCTTGACCGATTTCAATATCAGGCTCTTCGACAACCATACCGGGTTCAATTTCTTGGCCTCCACTTCCACCAAACTCTGCATTGAGCATCCACTTTCGATCCGCATCCGTAAGTTTGCTGATTGGGATGATGCTGATACCTGTTTGATAATCACTGCAATCACGTGGTCCAAAGCCTACTCCCCAGCGGGTCTAGGATGAAAAGTTAGCAAACCGTTGACTAGAAATGTTATATCTGATGTACATACTCTCAATGAAGAATCGGGACTTCTGTTCTTTTCCATGGCCTCCTTAGCACGAAGGGCATGCTCACGACTAACCATCTTAACGAAAGCATGGCGTTTTTCCTTGTTAACAATACAAGTTTGCACGTCACCATATTGATTAAAGAGTCCCTTCAATTCGTGCTCTGAGGAACTATAGAAAGTCAGTATGGATGATAAGTCTTTGAGTGGGAATAATGGAAGTGATAAAAACTAGCGTTTGACTTACGTAACTCCACCAACAAACAAAGTACGACTGAGAACTATACATTTTGTTAGACTAACTTCCATCACAAATGCACAGGAACTAAAATCTCACCCTTAATATTTCCTTTGCCAATCGATGAATCGTGTCCAACCCATTTAGGTCCACTGGTATTTGTTCTAGGAGGTGTGTTGCTGCGACGACGTTGGGGGCTACGTTGGCGGTAATCATTACCTCGGCCACGGCCACCTCTACCACGATCATCGGAACCTCTCATGCGTGCTGGAGATTCTCTGTCAAAATCATCACGACGACGAGCATTTGGAGGAGAATCACGACCACCCCAACCACGTTGAGGAGATGGAGACCTGGAACGACGACGATAACGACCAGGTGGTGATCTCATAGAATCCTGGAAACCGTTTCGGTCACGTGCATCATCTCTGACACCCCAATTATTTTGAGTATGAGTATTTTGAATCGGAGCAAATGGAGGTGGTAGACCAGCTGGAGCTCCTTGATTACCCATAGCTGCTAAAATACCAGCAATTTGTTCGGCTGGAACACCTGTTGCTGCAAGTGCCTTGATCAAAGCTACCTGCTGTTGCGTGGCTGGATCGAGATTACCGGGAGGGTTTATTGGTGCAGCGCCTGGGAAAGGATTTGGATTACTAGCAAAGTTCGAAATTCCATTACTTGGACCTTGACCATAAGCAGGCATCGAGATAGCTGGGGCATTTACAGGCTGAGGAGCAACCGAAAATGGCAAGCTCTGGTTTATTGCTTGAGCTGGCTGAGTGGGATTGCTCTGCGCATGTGTTACATTGTATGGATTGACAGGTGGGGCAGAAGAAACTGGAGTAGGCGTAGGATTTTGACGGGCAGAATTTGCCATATTGGCGAGAGCTGCTAAGATCGATGAGGTATTAGGAGGAGGTGCCGAAGTCGAGTTTGATGAATTTGGCTGTGAACCTAAAGTTGCTTGAAGATTGGATGGAGGACTTCCAGGGGGTGTTGTAGTATCTACATGGTCGGTGAATTTATGGTTAGATATACGACAACATCCTCTTATTCTCGGGATCATATGTGATAATCTTACCATTCATTGCATTCAACTTCTCTTTGAATCCGTTTAACATTTGTAAAGGGAAGGTTTGGCCTTTCTCCCAGATATCAACTAGTTTTTTAATCTTGTCCTACAAAAACAAGAAATGTCATGTAAGTAGGAATTCATATGGAGGAAAGGTGAATAAAAAAGGTGCACAATGATATCTCGGTTGAGGAATATGTATGATATCTTGGAGACAAACTTCACGCAGACATAGAACCTGGCTATGCTGGAAACTACTCAGTTCGAGCATTTTGAATATACTGGCGTACCTTTTGATCATCGGGAGCAGATTGGATTATGTCGTTCATCAAAGCGGGGAGCAATTCCTTTACTTTATGTACACCAGCAGCATATGTACCATCCGGGGCAGAACTATTTATGGTTTGTTGGGTCATTTTGGCTTGTTCGGTCCATTTTCGAGTTACAGAGTCTAAGACGTAGAGGGTGCCAAGTTTGTGTGTGCCAGGTGTCTTCTTGAAGTGAATGAATAATTTCTGAACTAAGGCTGATTCTTGCTATAGAGAGAGTGAGATGTTAGCTAGGGCTCACCGACAAGGAGCTGGGAGATGGGATATGGGATATGGGATATGGGAGATGATAGATGGGAGATGGGAGATAGATAGATATAGGAGTGCCGATAGGGATGGATGTAGAGGAACATTGGGAGGGACTATTTCGCATACCTGAATATTTTGGGTGCAGAGGGTGGTAAGGCCTTGAATTCGAGTTCCTGATACACCAGGAGGTCTCAAATGTACCATGGCTTGGAGGCCAGCTTCTAATTCTGCTACGGCGGAAGACATCATGAATTCTTTCAACCACTGTAGACACTGTAGATATTGACTCAGTTCTTCAAATCAACGCGACGGATTGTTATCGACGAGGTGATAATAAAATCCAGATTACTCTCTATGATTTGATTTTCACCAACTCGATTCCAGATACTGGGCTACGATGAAAGATTTGATGAACGGATCTATCGCGACTACGGATCTGCGACCGTCACGTAAAATCTAGAGTTCTCAAGAACCCCAATAATATTTTGGAGATGTGTGGCAAAAGGTAGAAGTCGACGCTACTAATGTAAAGAGTCTTGATTACTTTTCTTTCTTTTGGTAGATTACCTGTGAGAAGATGGGAATAAGGTTTAGGATGATTGAAGCTGTTGTAGTTTAATGAAGTTGTCGAAGATGAAAAAAAGGTTGGAGTTGGAGTTTAGGATTAACTGGAATAAGTAAGGTAGGTAAGTAGTTAGCTTCGGTGGTGGTTCGATCCATTGAGTGAAAAGGAAAGGGCTTGTTTTTTGCACCACTAGTTAGTCATCCATTGACCCATTACATTCAGTCACGTGCTTTTTACAGACAGAATCATTGAATCAGTTATATTGTAATCATTCACTCAACTATTTCATTCAACCTGGGTCAAAGAAGAAAAGTTAATATAACATGATTGGTTGGAAAGAATTATTATTCAAATGAAAATATATTGGGAGATTACCGTATTATCCTTTGCATGATGTGATTGATCTACCTACATACACTACTAATTATTCACTTGTTTACCGGTTCTTTCGCCGGCACCGGGGAAAGAGCATAGAAATAAAGGGTTCACCGGTCGGGCATTATATCGTAAAAAATATGACCCCCCATATCCCACTCCGGTATATTTATTCAATAGCTTTTATGTTAACCTACTTATTAAATTCTATCAACCAATTAAATTGATAGAATTGATAAAAGCTGTGTAATATGTGGGGATATCCGTCTTACATTTCGGGATAAGTCGCGTTCATAATTATTTTAATAAAGGTTGACGTAGTTTAATGTAGGGGAAGCTCTTCTCTGAGCTTCTGTAATGTATTGGTCGGCCTCAACGCTAGCGGGTCTCCGAGCTTTTTTCCGTCCACGAGCCGGAATCTGTTCTTAAATTCTATTCCATATCTACAATTCTGTATTTTTACTGCAATTACCACACATACTCTAATCAAGATGGCATCACTTCGTATTGGTCAAACCGCTCTTAGAGCATCTATTAGAGCTCCAGCATTCGGTGCCAAATCCGCCGCCTTCAATGGCTTGCGATGCTATTCATCGAAATCTCAGGTATGTTCCAAACCTTTCACTATGCGCCACACATCAGCTTTACTGACGATTCTTTACATCTAGACTTTGAAGGAACGTTTCGCCGAGCAACTTCCAGAGAAGATTGAGCAGATCAAGGCTCTCCGCAAGTAAGAAATACCTTGTCGTTTCCCGAAAGCGGCACATAGCATTCACATATACTTATTCTCGCAGGGGACATGGACACAAAGTTATCGGCGAGGTTACTTTGGACCAAGTCTACGGTGGTGCTCGTGGTATCAAGTCATTAGTATGGGAAGGTTCAGTTCTCGACTCTGAGGAGGGTATCCGTTTCAGAGGAAAGACTATCCCAGAGTGCCAGGAACTCCTCCCAAAGGCACCAGGTGGACAAGAGCCTTTGCCAGAAGGTAAAGCTTCCTATGACGCCAGCCTACATGCGCGATTACTAATGTAACCAAGGTCTTTTCTGGCTCCTTTTGACCGGTGAAGTCCCCAGCGAGCAGCAAGTTCGCGATCTCTCCGCTGAGTGGGCCGCTCGTTCCGACGTACCAAAGTTCGTCGAAGAGCTCATCGACCGATGCCCAAGCGATCTCCACCCAATGGCACAATTATCCATCGCTGTTACTGCTCTCGAGCACGAGTCCGCATTCGCCAAGGCTTATGCTAAGGGAATGAAGAAGACCGAGTACTGGGGTCACACTTTCGAGGACTCCATGGATTTGATTGCCAAGCTCCCAACTATTGCTGCCAGAATCTACCAAAACGTCTTCAAGGGCGGTAAGGTCGCTGCTGTTCAAAAGGACAAGGATTACTCCTTCAACTT